>PPMS03000003.1:600000-893695 GCA_003706955.3 Sungouiella blattae | reverse complement strand
GCTGTGTGGGTGATGGTGGTCAAAACTGATCCACTGGTGTAGGTGACAGTGGTGGTTGGAACTGGAACATCAACAACGACAACAACAGTACCATTAGTAGTGTATGTTGATGTCTCGGTGACCAGTCCTGTCCAAGTGCCAGTAGTAAACGAAGTCACTTCTGGAACATCCACCTCAACAGTGGCAGTCTCGCCTGGCGAGGCTGTGTGAGTGATGGTAGTAAACACTGATCCACTAGTGTAAGTAACAGTGGTAGTAGGAACTGGAACATCAACCACGACAACAACAGTGCCGTTAGTAGTGTATGTTGATGTCTCGGTGATCAGACCAGTCCAAGTGCCAGTAGTGAACGAGGTCACTTCTGGAACGTCAACCTCAACTGTGGCAGTCTCGCCAGGGGATGCAGAGTGTGTCTTAGTGGTCAAAACCGATCCACTGGTGTAGGTAACAGTGGTAGTAGGAACTGGAACATCAACCACGACAACAACAGTACCATTAGTAGTGTATGTTGACGTCTCGGCGATCAGACCGGTCCAGGTGCTGGTAGTGAACGAAGTTACTTCTGGAAGGTCAACCTCAACAGTCGCAGTCTCACCAGGGGATGCAGAGTGTGTCTTAGTGGTCAAGACCGATCCACTGGTGTAGGTAACAGTGGTGGTAGGAACAGGAACGTCAACCACGACAACAACAGTGCCGTTGGTAGTGAAAATCGAAGATTCGGTAATCAGACCCGTCCAGGTGGTAGTTGTGTATGAGGTGACGTAAGGAACATCAACTTCAACTGTAGCAGTCTCGCCAGGGGATGCAGTGTGTGTCTTAGTGGTCAAGACCGATCCACTGGTGTAGGTAACAGTGGTGGTAGGAACAGGAATGTCAACAACGATAACAATAGTGCCGTCAGTAGTGTAGGAAGAAGATTTCGTAGTCAGTTCAGTCCATGTGCTTGTGGTAAATGTGACTGAAGCAGGAACATCAATCTCAACAACAGCGGTACCGCCTGGTGTGGTCGTGTGTGTTCTCGTTGTGATGGAATTGCCCGAGGTGATCACGGTGGTTCTTGTTGGAACAGGGACATTGATCGATTCGATGACAGTTCCGTTCACGGTGAGTGTGGTTGTTTGGGTATTTGAGTTTGTCCAAGTAACCACAGTTGTACTAGATGAGTAAGGCACATCCACCTCAACAACTGCAGTGCCGCCAGGTGTAGCAGTGGAAGTTTTCGAGGTGAAGATGCTTCCCGAGGTGATGGTGGTGGTTCTCGTTGGCACAGGAACATTGATCGACTCGATAACAGTGCCGCTCACAGTCACGTAAGTGGTCTGAGTACCTGGGTTAGACCAGGTAACAGTAGTGGTACTCGACGAGTATGGAACATCAACCTCAACAACCGCGGTACCGCCAGGGGCAGCACTCGAAGTCTTGGTAAGAGGCACGGATCCGGTGGTAATAGTAGTCGTTCTTGTTGGCACAGGAACATTGATCGACTCGATAACAGTGCCGCTCACAGTCAAGTAAGTGGTCTGAGTACCTGGGTTAGACCAGGTGACAACTGTGGTACTTGAAGAGTATGGAACATCAATCTCAACAACAGCAGTGCCTCCCGGTGCCGCGGTTGATGTTTTCGTGGTGGCAACACTGCCGGAGGTAACGGTGGTTGTTCTAGTAGGGACAGGAACATTAACCAGCTGAATTACGGTGCCGCCCGAGGTGATAAGGGTTGTCTGCAGGTTGGAGTTTGTCCATGTCACCGTCTTGGTGGTGGTGGTGTAAGGAATGTCTACCTCAACAAGAGCAGTGCCGCCAATCGAGGTGGTGTAGGTTTTTGTGGTTGCAACCGTGCCTGTGTATACGGTGGTTGTCACGGTGGGGATCGGCACCACAACGCTCCTCACCACGGTGCCGCCAGTAGTGTATGTGGTGATACTGGTGGTGGATCCAGTCCAAGTAGCGGTGACACTGGACGACAGTTGGGGCACATCCACCACAACAACACGCCATCCGCTAGCGTCGGTGGACAGTTGTGTTGATGTGTAACTCTGGGTCCAAGTGGTGGTGGTGGTGGTGACCGAACGAGGAACGAGAATCTGGAGGGTATCGGTACTCACCCCGCTGGCGGTGCTGAAAGTGGGGGCGACGATGTCGTCCCGGGTGATGGTGGTGTACACAAGCGGTCTGGACGATCCGGTGCCCGAAGGGTCGGCGTCGTTGTACAGCTGGTATGTCACGTAGAAGGAGTTCAGGGGGTTGCAGGCGTTGGACGACTGGTCGTAACGCATGGTGTACAGGCCGGTGACCACCGGCGAGATGGCACTGATGTACGGGCGGTAGCCAGCAGGCATGTTGGTGTAGGTGGCGGTGACGACGTTGGCGGTACAAGAAAGCGAGATCGAGCCGCCGCCCACCGACGAGTACGCCTGCTGGGCAAAATACCATGCGTTGATGTCCTTCGTCAAGTAGGCGGTGGTCTGGGTACAGTCAAACAGGTTGCCGGCCTGGTTCAAGTACATCGTGATGGTTCCCGAGGTGGTGGAGGTACACACGGGTCCCATGTACGTTTGTTGCAACTGCTGGACCCGCACAAGCTTTCTCGACGACACAGCACCCAAGTTCGAGTTGCTCTGGTAGTATTTGGCGCCGCCTGTGGTGGTCACGGTGTATGAGATGGTGTTGGTGCCGTCATTGAATGACACCACATGGCTCCCGGCAGTGGTCCACGCATTGGCCGCGGCCAAGTCGATGGCACTCGCACTGGATCCCACATTGAACGTGAAGGGAAGGGTGATGGTACCGGAGGCCAGCGACACCGTCAGAACGGCCGAGGTGGCGGTACAGGAAATGAAAGAGTACGACAAGAAGTTCTCACCCGACGTCAACGTACATGTGGCATATGTGTTGGTGCCGTCGGACAAGTTAATCGAGAGGGAGGTGGATGTGAACTTGAACACGTTGGGCATGTTCAACACAAAGGTGTCGCCGGCTTTCACTTTGGTGGAGTCAATAGACCACGCGAGAACACCGGTCCATGCCACAGTTTCAGGATACCCGTTGTCCGGACCGGTAATTGAGTTGATGGCGGTGAAAACCCCCGTCACTTGCGCAGAGAGCACGCTGGATATAATCCATAGGAAGGGAAACAACCAGCTGAACTGCATTGTTCAAATTGGCGAATTTGTCTCTTTTTTTTTTCGTGGGGTCAATAGCGGGTCAGACTCCTGTGGGGAAATCAACAATAAATACCCACCACCCCCAAGCTTCCTCTAGGGCAGAAACTTTCATCGTCATCGTTATTCGCTGCACTTCGGCAATGGATGCACGTTTGCAGCATTACCCAGGTGCCTCGCGTCTAGTTAGGCTTCCATGCATGACATCTGACGGACGTGCATGTAGCCTCACTTACGAATGCTTGCTTCGAAAAATGGCATCAGTGTTCGTGTGCAGCGACCCTTGATGAATAGGCTCTCTTCAGTATCGAAGGACACTTTAAGGTTTGATCTGCCTTGCATCCGCCGAGTTGTCTTTGTGAGCAGCTCGTGGCAGTGTAAAATAGGGCCAAGTCTGTAGGGGGGCAACGGGTCCCCCTGTGCGAGAAGCGAGCGGGCTCCCTGCAAAAGACTGCGCATTTTCGGTGTTTACGACGAAAATCTCAGTAAATTTTTTGCAGTGGTGCGTCTGGGGCGTGCACTAACATTAAACATACGGGTGCTTAAGTTCTCGGTGATACCAGCACCACACCCGGCAAGGTGTACCACACGATCCGATCCAAGGCTTCAATTCTGGCCGTCTCCTTCACGCCGTTCTCCACCACCCTTCGCCACAGACATGTTCCAGCGGTTGCATGGGGTCCACCCCCTCCAACCCTATTCATTTAAGGCCTATGCATGCGCGCCTGTAAATAAGCGCTTTTTCCTGCGTGGACAAGCGACGAGCATAGGTTAAAGTTGTTGCCACAGGTTGGCCAAAGGAGGAGGGACGCCCGCCGAGGACTTGCGCCTGACTATGCGCTTTCCATCCGCTGACCATGCGCCACCCTACCTGTGCACTGCTATGGATGATGGCCGACGTCAACTTTATTCTTGACGGTATTCAGCGCCCCGAAAGTGTGGTCTGCGCGGCTTAGAGAGGGGGCACCACCCTTGCCACGCGGGTGGGGGGGCAAATGTTTCACCCTCTCACGAGCCCTTTGCCTGACTGTATTTGTCGAGTATCGCGCCGATCGTGATCGAGCGGAGATATCAAGGCAGAGGTGAGGCGGCGCCCCGCGCATCGCTGGTTGTTTCGGTTTATCATCGCGACGCTTTCGCCATGAATAGCGTGATAATCTGCAGAATAGTTGGCGCCCCCGCATGAAAATAAAAGGAAGAAAAATTTGAGTGCTGCCACATTCCGCACTGGGTGGATAAGGTTGCCGTGCTCACGTAACGTCCTCGGCAGCGCTACGCACGCTTTGTCTGTGTGCAGGACGCGCATCATGCTTCCGCACCGCTCCGGCTACGTTCCAAACGTCAAATGAGTTGCGCCACCTCCCATTGGTGGGCGAAAACAATGGCGGTTGCAAGGGGCAAGCGAAGGTTCTTAAGCGAGCTACCAATTGCGACGGTTTGGGCGGGCTCCGCAGGGTTTTGTTTGTATTGTGATCGGAGGTTCCCAATGGGTGATGCCAATCGTATAATCGGCGGCTGTCGTGTCCCAAGCGGGTTTACGAGCGGCACCAACTAATTTTATTTTCTCGTGTGTTTTTTTTCTTGCTCATATTTTTTTTCTTGTGCTTGCACGAAAATTTTTCATGCCCGAAACCCACGAGTTTGCCTCCTCGGCCAAAACTTAAACCGTGTGTGGTTGCTATCTCTCGTGACTCCCGATGACGGGTGTTTTCGAGCAGATCTGGTGAGTACCCGTAAATCGAGTTCGTCCGAATGATTGCCCGCAGCCATGGATACATGTAAGGTTTTCCCGCCAAGCACAATAGGCTTTCCGCAGTGCACAACAGGCTGAGCACTGCAGAACTATATTTTCATGCACGGAGGTCAACGTTTTCCCACTGGCGCCGAGGATCACATGTGCTCTCGAACTGGGGCTTGAACTCTGAGAAATCAATTCTTCGGTCGCACCTCGGTCGGTTGAAGCAACGGCAGCGAATTGGCAGGTCCTTCTGGCCAGCTTTCTCAACGACCACGAAGCAAGTGCAATATCCCGTCAAATTCCCGCCTTTGATGTTGGTGGCACCACAAAAACAGCTCATTAGCATGCGATGCATGGATCTCTGGTAACCTTGGCAACATGTTACGTGGGTCTCTGCTGCGTCATGGTGCCGTAACCCATTAACCGCCAAAGAGAGCTCTCATGAGAGCCACTCTTGTTGATGCAGCCATATGCAGCATCGCTTAATTTTGCGATTGCATGGTCAATGTGAACGTATGCATCACTGCCTATCCTTGCTATTGTCGAGATGAAAAATCACCGTTTGGCGAGATGTGATGCGTGTGGGGAGGCGTTCTACGGTCATTGCAGAGGCTCGTTACGGTGAAATTTGGCCGACATACTTCTCGCCAATTACTATGTCACCGCCCGCATAAACGCAGATGTCTTACGTCGGCAGCTGGTTGGAAAATTTGTTTTGGACATACATACCCACATTCCAGCAGCTTAACGAGCCCTGGCCGAACCCTCCCGTGGGTTGCTGACACACGCGCTATACGATGCTCCGAGACGAAAAACGACCGCCACACATCTGGGTGGCCTCTTGCACGACAAATGGGAGCTTCCGTACAGCATCAGGGTCCTCGAATGAAATTGGGCGGTGCATTGTCATGCGCGCGGCCACCCCATCGGCGGTCAGCAATTTTCGCTTCCATGCGTGATGTTCGCCAATTTCAGTTTGTACTGTCCGCAACGATTTCTAGAATGGTTTGTAACTCGCGAGCGCAAAAATTAGCTTCCAAAATAAGAAATCGCCCTACCTCAATACTGCCCGTCGATTACTGTGACGGCGTTTCCGCCAACGTAAATCTCGGGGCCACTGGTAATGGTAACTTTCCCGTCTCGGTTCAACGCCGAACCTTGGCTCAAATAGGAAATTCCACTGACGTTGAGCAGGTCCCGTAAAAACGCCGCAGTAGCTCCAGACCCTGATCCACACACGGGGTCCTCATTGACGCCGTGGTAAGGTGCAAACGTTCTCGTCTCATACTTGTTGTTTTCGTACCTTCCAATGACCTGCAAACCCGAAACCCCCAAGCTTTCCGATACTTGAGCCACCGCTGCCATGTTTGGCCTGAGCTTTCGCACTGTTTCCGCGCTGTCCAAGAGAGTGGTCAACCAGATGGGCCCAACATCATATATCGCAGCGCCCAAGGCCTTGGTGACTCCAAGAGAGAGTGCCACCAGGGCAATTTCCTCACTTGAAAGCTCTTTTCTTTTCGCATACGGCAACTTGAACCGCACTGTTGGTGTTGGATCGTCGGAAACCTCCAATTCAACCAACCCAGCACCGCACTCCTGAACCACCTTGCCGTTTTTTGGTTTGATAAGCCCAGCTTCCAAAAGAGCAAAGCAAGTGCCGATTGTCGGGTGGCCTGCGAATGGAAGCTCTTTTTCCAAGCTGTATATGCGGACCTTGTAGTCTGCATCGGCGGTTGTGGGTTTCTCGACAAAAGTGGCCTCCGACAAGTTTGTCCACGCGGACATCAGGCTTTTTTCGGCATCAGACAAGTTATCGGCGTCGAAAAATACTGCCACTGGGTTGCCTTTGAATTTTACAGCGGTGAACACGTCGACTTGCTTGAACTTTGGCATTATTGATATGGTGAGTAATAACCCGTAGATAGGGCGCGCGGAGATAGTGGAGCTAATATGCAGGTCACGCTTGCGGTTGCTTGGCAATGAGATGAGCCGACAGCTGACAAACATGGCCGACTATCATTTCCGGCAGACTATCATATCGGGCCGACTATCACTTCGGGTCGACTATCACTTCGGGTCGGCCAAAGTTGGGATTACAAGAGTGGGATGACAAATATTGGGATGCAAAAAAATCGGGGAAGGCAGAAAGAGGCAAAAATCCGACAGCAGCGAAATGAGCTTCTGACCAGAACGCAAAACTGAGTCTCGTCAAGGATTTGCGCTCATCTGTCGTGTGGTGAATACCATCAGCACTAGTGCGACTAAAAAATAAAAATGATCCTCAGGGTGTGCACTCGCGCGAGAAAATTATGGTGACAGATGCCGACAGGGTCCGAAAATTATGGTGACAGATGCCTACACGACCCAAAAATTATGGTGACAGACCCCGTAACCATTTACGGTGAGAAAATAACTGAAACTTGCGTGGTGGAAGAGCTTGACCAACGCGTGAAATCATCGATTGCCGCTCCTTCCCAATTTGTAAATTTTCCCGTGGGTTTGCTGTTAACGCCATTACCTCCCTTAACTCCCGTGAGAGTCTCATCTCGCTTCCGCCGTACGCGAACAGAAAACCGTGACGTTACGGCCGTAAGCCGGACGTGCGCGGGTCAAAAAGTGCGGAGAAAACACCTTTCGTCGCACCCTCCTGCCCCATTTGGTGTTTCCTCCGGGAATGTTCCCCATTGTGGCCGGAACAAATGGCCCTGGTCGCTCTGCACACGGGCCTATTGATAATCACTGGAGCTATACAAAATGGCCAAGTTCCCAACTTTAAGTTGCTCCAGATTCAATTCACCTCATTTTCGTGCCTGAGACCCACCTTTGTTTCCAGGTATTGATTCTCGCTACTACCCACCACTCACCATGAACGTCGAAAACGCCGAAAAGTCAGAAGGATCCGACAGCATGTTCAACCGGTCCAGCTCGGAAAACCACGATGTTGTTGACTTCAGGGGCCACGAAAACCTCGGCGAGGAGGCCACCCCTCAACTATCGAGAACCCAGACCCTCATCCAGAAAATGACCACCAGGTTGTCATTTTTCAACGAGAAGCTTGGGGGACAAAGAAGAACGTTGCTGTTGAAGTTTCTCATGGTGTACGCCATCATGGGCTTCTGTATCTTGGGCATTTTCTCCATCTACTGGGGGTCCATGTACAAGCGTGAGTACCGGTCGAAAAACTTGCGCATGTTGGTTGTCATTGAAGACGATGCTGTGGTCAACGGAATTGCCCCAGCGATCGGTAACACGGTGAAAGCGGTATTGGCTACCTCCTCGGCTAAGAGCTTGGGAAATTGGCTCATCCAAAACGTCACTGAGTTCAACCAGATGGCCCAGAGTCATGGGAACAACATCTATGAGGAGGTCCAGAGACAGGTGCACCACCAGAAGTACTGGGCGTCCATTTATGTTCCAAAGAACGCTTCAGCACAACTCTACGACGCCATTGTCACGGGAGACACCTCGTACAATGTGTCGTACAACTCTGTCATTGCATACTACGAGACGGGTAGAGACTTTTTGAGCATGGCGCAATACGTGACGCCCAACGTGCAGAAAGTGAAGCTGATGTTCTTGAGCCACCAGCAGAACCTCACCTCGACGTTATTGAGCAGTGCGAACTTGTCCGAGGTGTTTAGCAATCCTCTGGCCCTTCTGGTGGCTGCTACTCCCCTTGAATGGACACTTGTCGATGGCAGGGAATTCAAAAACCCAGTGTTGGTTGCTCCATCGCAGGTTGGGCTCATTTACATGATCATCATCACGTTCTTTGCCTTCAATTTCTTCAGCGAGATTCACCAGAGTGTGGCCAAGATGGGGGTGAAGGTGATGCACCTTATTCTCTACCGTCTCTTGTCGACAGTGGCCAACTTCTTCGTCATGAGTTTCTTCTACAGTCTTGTCACGTTGGCATTCCAAGTGAACTTTGGCCGCGCGTTTGGCCACTCCGGGTTCTTGGTGTACTGGATGACCAACTTCTTGACCATGTGGGCAGTGGGTGCCATGAACGAGGCCATGGGAATGTTGCTCATCATGTACTACCCTCCGTTGATTGGGTTCTGGATGTTGTTCTGGGTGATCATCAACATCTCGCCCACGTTCACTCCGTTGGCTCTCAGTCCCAAGTTTTTCCGCTACGGTTACGCCATGCCTATCCATGCCTCTTATGAAATCACCAAGGTCATCTTCTTCGACACGTATAAGGGAGCGTTGGGCCGCAACTACGGAATTTTGGTTGCGTGGGTCGTTTTGGCCTCTATTTTCTTGCTTGTCGTGTTCAAGAAATTTGGTAAGACCATGGGGCAGCGGGCGGCAGCTGAAAGAGCCCGCCTTGAGAAAGAATTCAACGAAAAGAGGGCCAGAGACGAGGAGGAAAGAGTTGACTTCAGCCAGTAATGATGATAAGAACGTTTTGCATGGCCACTAATTACCCCTCGGCCTCGAGATCTATTGCTTGTGAATAAATAATACTAGACAGATAAATATCAAATTTCAAGCTGCAATCCACCGCCAATTCGTAACCCGCCTGCAATTCGCAACCACATATTGTCCTGTATACAGTCCCGTGTATTTACGTGAGGTGGATCGATGTTTGGTGATCTGATTCTCCACCAAATTAACAACTTCCTCTATTCGGCCATATTCCTCTTTAAACATCTAGCATCTGTTCATTTGCACTTTCACGTCCGATAATACGTTGACAATTGTTAAGTCTGTGAATTCTGCAACTCCATACCTCCAAGATGTCCAATCCTCCTCAAAAGGAAGATATTCGAGGACAACTCTCCGATATCCAGCGGAAACTCTTCAAACCCAACAAGGATCGGTCGCAAAAGTCCATTGTACCGCCAGATGGCACAAAGCCGATGCGGCACCCCGTGGCTGGCGGGTCATCTTCCTTGAACAAGAAACCGTCCAATTCCCAACTCGACAAAGGACCGTCAGCCGCCCGGAATAACCCGTTGGTTCCGCATACAGCACATTCTATGGGACCCGAGCTGAAAGGTGGCGACATGTCGTTCATGGTCGACTTGAGTGAAAACTTACTTTTCGAGGCCCGGAAGTGGAGAGCGGAGAACGCCAAGTTGAAGACCAAATTGAAGGCGCTGTACGACGAGATTGCCCAATGCAAGAGCGAGATTGTCTCGTTGACCAATTCCAAGTCGTTTGCGCTGACCCAGGAGTCGACATTGAAGGATAAGAACTGGGAGTTGGAAACAAATGTGTCGGTATTGAACGAGCAGTTGGAGTCACTCCGCTTAGCCAACGAGAAGTTGGTGAAATCCCACAATGAGAACATTATCCGTGTCTCGACCCTCCAGAGAGACAACGACGAATTGCAACTCAAAACATCCGAGTTGTCTTCGGACTTACATCAGGTACAAGACCTGTACAACAAAGAGGTCACTGAGTTCAACACCCGCATCGAGCATCTCAATGACGAGAATGACACTTTGCACAAGAAACTCTCTGACCTAAATGCATCGATCACTGCCCCAGTCAAGAGTCTGTCTGAGGATGAAAAATTTATCCCAGTGGATTCTGGAAATGAGATCAGCAATGATGAACCGGCAGATCTCGACAGCATTCTTCGAGAAACGGCCGACGTCCCCAAACTGGTTGATATCGATCCGAACAACTCGGACTTGATGGTCGAGACGCTCAAAGCCAATCTCGAGCACTCCAATAGGGCCATTTCCAAGCTCAGAGCGGCCCTTGTGAAATTAAAGCTTGACAGCCCTGCAAGAGAAGTGAACAGCAAAACTCCGAAAACTTTGAAGGTGTCCAAGCACAGAGATTTAATTGCACCTCCAGGAGAGAGGGTCTCGGCCTATTTCTCACCCTCAAAGAGAACCTCCAAATTTATTATTTTGAACGATGAGGAGTCAGAGTCAAAATCTACGTCGAGCCCCTGGCCACAAGAGGAGAACTGGGAGGACTTCATCGGTGGTGAAATTGGAACCACGCCTTCGAAGCCGTCGCGTCGTATAGTTGACGACGAGATCGATGACAGAAAGAGTGTGAGTCTGGCGACCTCCAGTGAAAAAAACACAACCACCACCTCATACTTGCCAGACTCGGATAATTCCGACCTGGAATCGACCTCTGCAATCAGAAATAAGCGCAGAATTCTTCTGCATGAGCTTTCGAAAGCCGCGGGTCCAATTACAGAACAACAGGTCAAGGAGTACGCTGAAAGCAATAACTTGGTGCTACTCCCTCTGGACGCCTATGCAAAACTCGAATACAATGATGTGAATGAGATTCCTTTGGACAGGCTTATCAGTGTGGTGGGAGACAAAGGTTTCGTAATGCTCAGCAAACAAGAGCATGACGATCTCCTCGACGAAAAAATGATGCAAGAAAAATTGAGAGCGAGTGGATTGGTTACCCTTCCCTCCACTGAGCTCGAGGAAATCAAGAGAAAGAGTGAAAAGTTTGACAAACCTGACTATTCGTATCTCGCGGAGAAATTGCAAGCCACCGGATACGAGCCTGTCGAGTCCGATTATTATACTTCACTTAAAGAGAGTGAGGCGAAATATCAAGCACCCTCGGAGTCTTACTTGCGCACAAAGTGCTTGGGCGCTAATTTGCACATACTCTCAAGTGCTGAATACTCGAACTTGAAGACTCTCGAAACGGACCATGAGAGACCATCCAAGGAATACCTCACCAGCAAAGCAAATGAGCTCGGGCTTATTGTCTCGTCATCCAAACTTTACGACGAGTTGGTGGAGAGGGCTGACAATCCCTCGTTAGATCACTTATCCGATAAAGGAAATGCATTGGGTTTTGCTGTTGTCGCTAAGGATGAACTCTCGAAGCTCATCAAGCCAGACATGGACTCGATCTCTAAACATGCAGCAAAACTTAACTATAGTGTTATACCCTCGCTGGAACATGACTCTTTGCGCGCTTTGGCCCATGAGCCCTCTCTTGACCACTTGATTACCAAGTCCGAGAGCCACGATCACCAATTAGTTCCGAAGTCGGAATATGAACTGTTGATCAGTCCACCAATGGAGACTTTGCAAAAGAAATCTGCAGAACTCAACCACAAGTTGGTCAGTATTGATGAGTTTAACTCGTTAACCAGTTTGGCTCACTCGCCTACTATTGAGCAGATCAAGGAAAAAGCAAAGGGTCACACAGTGGTCCTGAACGAAGATTATGACAAGCTCAAGCGACTCGCGACCTCCCCAACTCTCTCCGAAGTACAAAAGCATGCGGAGAGCCATGATCTCGTCACACTTGCAAAATCTGAGTACACTGACCTTTACAATCAGGCTAATGATCCAACTAGAGAGCATCTCACCGAAAAAGCAGCAGAGAAATCGCTTGAGCTAGTGAAGTTGTCGGAATTTGAAAAGCTTAAAGCTCGTGCAGATAGTCCTGAGATTGAACATATCCGGACCAAAGCGCAAGACA
Source organism: Sungouiella blattae (assembly GCA_003706955.3). NCBI lineage: Eukaryota > Fungi > Ascomycota > Pichiomycetes > Serinales > Metschnikowiaceae > Sungouiella > Sungouiella blattae. The sequence continues at coordinate 881,362 of PPMS03000003.1, read as the reverse complement.
AAGGCTTCCTGCTTTTGCAACAAGAGGAGCTTGAGAAATTACAATTGTCTGTGCTGGAACCAACAGTGGAATACCTTCGTGATAAGGCACTGCAAAAACAATTGCACCTCATTGCAAATGAGGATCACGAGAAGCTCATTGCTACAACCGACCTGCCTTCACTTGATCACTTGAAGTCCAAGGCTGCTGCTCACGACCATGTGGTCATCTCTAAATCCGAACTCAGCAGCTTGGAAAAGCCCGAGTTGACTGATTTGGAATCACATGCTCTGAGATTGGATCATGCACTCGTCTCAATTGCCGACCTCGATTCGCTCAAGAGACAGGTAAACGATCCAAGTGTGGAGGAGCTTACAGCGAGAGCGGATAAGCATGATCATAAGCTCATCAAATCATCCACTCTATTGGAGTTGCAAAAGTCGGCCGATGAACCCGAACTCGATCATATGCGGAATGTCTCCTCCAAGATAGGATACTCAATTGTTGCTGATCAAGAATTGAAGGAGTTGAAGAGCCTCGCTCATGAGCCTACAGAGAGCCATATCAGTTCACATGCTGACGCGAGAGGATTGAAGGTAATTACACAAGCTGAGCATGAGAGATTGGTCAACTTGGCTGAAAACCCAGAAGTCGACCATCTCAGCAAGATGGCTGCAAACCTCCAACATATAGTTGTTCCTCAAACGGACTACGATCAGCTTAAGAACCTAGCTGAAGAACCACAAATTAGCCACTTGAGGGAGAGGGCTGAAAAGCAGGGACACTTGCTCATTTCCAAACAAGAATTCGAGAAGCCATCTACTCGATACTTGGAAGAGAAAGCAAAGGATCAGAATTTGCTCTTAATATCATCTGAAGAGCACAAGGACATACAAAAGCAAGTTGAACTGCCCTCCGAGGAGTATATCCGTCAAAAAGCTTCTGCGTTGCATCTCACAGTGATACCCGATTCCGAACACCAGAAGCTAGTTCAGACCAGCGAACGGCCATCGGTTGATCACATCCAGAAAACCGCTGCTACAAATGGCCTAGTTGCCATTCCAGCGAAGGAATACGAGAATTTGAAGACTGAGGTCAACTCACCAACACATGACAGTGTGATCTCAAAAGCTCTCGGCTTGGGGCTTACTGCAATTGCCACGTCCGAATTCACTAAGTTGCAAAGATTGGCCAACAAACCTACAATTCTGGAGATTACCTCAGCAGCCAAGAAGAACAATCATGTCGTCGTGCCAATATCTGAGTTCGATGAAATGAAGAAGCTAGCGCAGAATCCATCTGTTGAGGATGTGAAATCTCAATGTGATAAGCTCGATTATGTGGCCATCTCGAGGAGTGAATTTGACAATGTCAACAAGCTTGCCCACAACCCAGACCTCGATCACATTGTTTCGGTGGCTGAGAAGCACGGCAACGTTGTCGTTCCAAAATCAGATTTTGAATCGACCACTAAACTTGCCAATGATCCACCTGTTGAGCACCTCGTCGCGCAAGCCCGTGTATTGGGATTCGGATTGAAAACCAAGAAGGAACTTGATAATTTGGAAGCTCTTGCCCATTCTCCATCCGTTGGTCATGCTAAGCTGGTCGCGGGTAAGCTCGACCACACTTTAGTGCCAAACAGCGAGTACAAGACCTTGAGAACTTTAGCTGAAGACCCACCATTGGAGCATTTGCAAAAGGCCGCAGAAGACCACGGTCACGTTCTCATCCAAGCAAAGGAACTTGAAGGGATCAAGAGTTTGGCAGACAATCCTGACATCGAGTATCTCAAAGCGAAGGCTTCTACTCACGAGCACATCGTACTTCCAGTCGCAGAGCATGCGTCTCTCACCGATCTCGCACACAAACCAGATGTGCAGCATGTCCAAAAAGTTGCCAAATCACACAATCTCAAGACAATTGACGAGAATGAGTATGAGCAGCTTCACAAATTGGCAAACTCTCCTGACATTGAACATGTGAAGAAGAGCGCTGAAGTTTTGGGCTATGAGACTATTGACAAGACAGAGTTGCTCAAGTTGAAGAGAAGTGTCGAGGATCCATCTCTTGACTTCCTAACCCATCATGTTGCTTCGCACGGCTACGTCGCCATTCCAAGTGCTGAATTGGATAACCATCTCAAACTTGAAGAAAGAGCGAAGAACATGAAGCTTGTGCCCAACGAGGAGTACGAAAGATTGACGCAAATTTCGACGGAACCACTGCTCGACTTTTTGAAAGACAAAGTGACCCAATTTGGCTCCACGATTGTTGGAGCAGAGGAGTTAGAAAAATTGAAATCTATCTCTGCAAAGCCTAGCGTTGATTTCTTGACAACAAACGCAGAGAACCAGGGATACAAGTTGGTGCCACAAGAAGACTACGAAGCATTAGCAGCAGTGTCTGAAAATCCATCGGAGGGCTTCTTGGTCAAACATGCGGCAGAGAAGCAATTGACTGTGCTTCCAATTGCCGAATTCAACTCTCTTAAAGGTCGTATTGAGAAGCCTGCTTTGGAATTCCTCGTGGAGAAGAGTGCAATTCATGGCCATTCGGTTGTTCCCGAAAAAGAGTACAACACTTTGCTTTCAACTGTCAAGAATCCGAATGTGGAGTTCATCGAGAGCAAAGCTGGTGAGAAGAAATTGAAAGTCATTCCCGAAGAGGACTATAATTCTCTCATGACAACGAGCGAGAGTCCCGGTGTTGAGTTCCTCAAGAGCAAGGCTGCTGAGAAAGATCTCAAACTCATCTCCATGGCAGAGTTTAACAAAATGTCTGAAAGCTTGGAAACCCCAAGCATTGATTATTTGAAGGATAAAGCAAACACACAGCAGTATGCAGTCATTGGGAAAACAGAACTCGAAACCTTACAACGCACAATTGCTGCGCCCCCTACAGAATTCCTTGAAGAACGCTCGGAATCCTTGGGTTTGCAATTGATTAATAAGGATGAACTCAAGCGTTTGAAGGACCATGAGCAAAAGACTGTGGCCGAATTGGCCGCTGAAAATGGCCAGGTGGCTGTCAATGAGGGTGAGTACAGGGATTTGCAGGATAAGGTTACGAGTCCCTCGCTTAGTTTCTTAGGCGAGCGAGCCAGCACGTTAGGGTGCATAGTGGTGTCCGAAAAGGAACACAATTCCAATTTGAAACTTGCGCAGACACCATCGCTTGATCACATAACCGAAAAGGCAAAGGACCATGACCATGTTGTTTTGCCTCGTTCTGTTCATGAAAACTACCTCGAACCTCTTGAACTGAAAATCCGTGACGCTGGCTTGATTGCGCTCCCTAAAGAAGAGCACGAAAAGTTAACTACCCTGATCAATTCCCCAAGCATTGATTACCTTAACAAAAAGGCAACAGAGCAAGGCCACCAGTTAATTCTGACAGCAGACTTGGAAAAACTACAGAAAAGGGCTGACGAATCCATTGAAGACAGGGCCAGTGCAACTGGTATGATAATTGTACCCAAGGCCGAATACGAAGATCTCCAAACAAGAAGTTCAGAGTTGGTTGACGTCAAGAAAATGATTGACCTGCCTTCGATTGAATACCTCAGTGAGTCAGCTGGGAAACAAAGCCACCTTGTGGTTCCTCGTCTGGACTATGAGCTACTCAAAAAGAGCCTGGAAGAGTCTATCTTCGACAAAGCCACGAGCTTGTCAATGATTGCAGTACCTGTTGCTGACTTCAATCAGTTGAAGAACAGCGCCGAAAAGTCTCTCGAAAGCAGAGCAACTGAGGCCAACAAGGTCTTGTGTGATCCTGAGGAACTTGAGCAATTGAGAAAAGAATCAAACACTCCCTCAATTGAGAAAATCAACACAGTTGCCGCGGCCAAGGGCCTCTCGATCATCAACACTAAGGAACTCGACACTTTGAGGTCAGACGCCTCAACACCTTTGGAAACTCGTGCTGCTGCTGCTGGCGTTGCTATGGTGCCAATTGCCGACTACAGGAGTATGAAAGGTGCTGTCGAGCATCCAACATTGGACTTCATTTCCACCAAAGCTGCCGAGAGGAACCAAGTCGTTATTGAGAAGGCAGTATACGACGATTTGAAGCGGAAACTGTCGATTTCCATCGAGGACAGAGCAACACAAGCAGGGCTTGTCGTCCTTCCTGTTGGCGAATATGCTGATTTACACTCTAGAGCTAGAGAGCCAACTGTCGCTCAATTGCAAGAGAATGCAGGTGCCTTAGACTTTGGAGTCATTTCAGCGGTGGAGCTTAATGATCTACACAAAAATGCTGGCCGGACTTTGGACGATCACTTGCAAGGCACCAACCTCAAGACTGTTGACAGTGATGAGTACAATGAATTGCTTCTCAGGGCCAACAAACCCTCCATTGAGCACTTAACTCAAGTCGCTAAGAAGAACGGACTCACTGTTGTTCCACAGGAAGAGCTCGCTGCGCTCCAAAAGAGTGCCTCTGAGCCTCTCGAGAACAAGGCACAGTCGAAGGGAATGGTCTTGGTTGATGCTGAACAGTACAAGCTGCTCCTGGATGCTGCTCAAAGACCATCTGAGAGTCATTTGAAAGAAAAGGCTCTAGCAGCAGGACTCGCTCTCGTCGGTACTGGCGAATTGGCTCAACTCAAGAAAAACCAAGCAAAAGACATTCATGAGGCCGCTAAAGAGAAGGGACTTGTTGCTATAAAAGCTAGCAAGCACGAAAATCTTCTTTCTGAGTTGGAGACGGCCAAAAAGACGTCGGTCTCACTTGAGGACTCCGAAGGATTGGACCACGTCAAAGACAGACTTAGAGACAAGGGATTCGAGGTTATCTCCAAAGATAAGTATGCATTCATGACCTCAAGTTTGGGGACCGAATCAGCTGACAATATCACCGCTACAGCAAAAAAGAAGGGCCTAATTGTCTTCACAAAGAAATCTCCAAGCCCGGATGACATACGAAGCATGGTGACCATTCTTGAAGACTCCGGCTACTCCGTCCAGGACAAGGCTGAAATACTGTCAGACTTTGCTGATGCTGAAGATTCGTTTGCTTTGAACTCAGAGGAGTTGTCCAAGAGTGCAGAGAGATTGGGAATGGTAACTCTCGACAAAAATTCCTACAGAGAGTTGGTTGCCAAGTCTTCTGCACCACAAGATAAAGAGTCTTTGTCCAAGATTGGAGCGGCACTCTCGTTGTCGGTCTTGCCAGTTGCAGAGCTCACGAAATTGAAACAGAACTTGGCAGAAAAGGACTCAATGATCCACAAATTGAAGAAGTCAAAACCTTCCACTGAAGTCACAAAGGATGCATTCCTTCAGAGACTGAGAGAGCTTGGTCTCATCACACTCGACAAGAACGAATATCAGGCTCTCAAGAACAAAAAAAATGAAGACTATGGCACAGTATTGACAGAGACTGACTTGAGATCAAGAGCGAGTGACTTGGGTCTCTCTGTGGTGAGTGCTTCTGACTTGAACTCATTGAAGCGTTCCTCTCTTGCTTTCGAAGATGAGAAATTGTTCAGACAAGCTGCAAAGAAGTTTGGCTGGCTCTGTATCCCAGAGAAAGCGTTCGTTCCCACTACTGTTTCAAGACAGCCCGAGCCTGATAAAGTTACTGTGGTGCCTACTAGTTACTATAACAAGTTGTACCAGAGCGACAGTTTGAACATCGAGAAAGTCACCGACGATATTTTCAGACAACACGCTCAGAAGAGAGGCTATATCCCTGAAGTTGATGCTGCCGACTTGAAGACACCAATGGTACCTCCAGATGCTGATTTCGAATCGCTCGATCTTTCTCCAGTTTCAGTGGGCAAAGGTACTCCAATTTTGGCCTCGGGTCAAGTCAACATTCCAAAGTCTCAGTCGATGCACACTCAACTCTCGGCTCAGTCAAACAAGGGAAGTCTTCTCGATTCTATCACGGGATTATCGATTGCTACTAATATCTCATTCACGGATAAGACCATGATTCCTGCCATCACTCAGGTTGTCATTGGTGAGTACCTTTTCAAGTACTACCGAAAGTTGGGCCCATTCAGCTCGATCTCGGCTGATCGTCACGAGCGGTACTTCTGGGTTCACCCATACTCTTTGACACTCTACTGGTCTACTTCCAATCCTGTGTTGGCCAACCCGGCCGATGTTAAGACTAAGGCAGTGTCCATTCTCAGTGTTGAAAGCGTTGACGACAACAACCCTCTCCCCACCGGACTCTACCACAAATCGATCATTATCCACTCTCAGTCGAAATCAGTCAAGATTACCTGTCCAACCAGGCAGAGGCACAATGTCTGGTACAATGCCTTACGGTACTTGGTTAACCGAAGCATCCACGAACTCGACTTTGGCCGCGGTGCAAACGCCACCTACTCGTTGAAATCAAACACGAATGCAGCTGGAGATGAGGACTTGGATAGCGTTCCGGACTTGAATTTTGAAGTTTCCACCAGGCACGCGTTCCCCAGACTGTCAACCATTCTGCGCAGCTCGTCTACGGGGCGGTTTTCATCGCTCAAGCGCTAAACAAGTAGTGGTATCATTATAGCTAAATCGTCACTATACACATTGTGAACCATTTCGACATTGAAGAGAAGTAACCCGTCAATCCCAATAACCCTAAATACACCAAGCGATTACTTGGCAGCCAACAACTGGGTGAACTCCTGGATGTCGATCTCGCCGTCGTTGTTGGTGTCGGCCTCTCTGATCATCTGGTCCACGTCGGCGTCCGACAACTTCTCGCCAATCGACGTCAAAACGTGTCTCAACTCAGCAGCACTGATCTTGCCGTCGCCGTTTCTGTCAAACACCTTGAAAGCCTCAGCAATCTCGGCCTCGGAATCCGTGTCCTTCATTTTTCTGGCCATCATGGTCAAGAACTCAGGGAAATCAATCAGACCGTCGCTGTTGATGTCCACCTCGTTGATCATGTCGGTCAACTCGGACTCCGACGGATTTTGACCCAATGATCTCATAACAGTGCCCAACTCCTTGGTGGTGATTTTTCCGTCACTATCCTTGTCAAACAAGGAGAACGCCTCTTTGAACTCGGCGATTTGCTCTTCCGATAACTTCTCTGCCTAGGGCGTGTTAGTCAGGGGTTCTTAGCCATTAAATTGCAACACGAGCTCGCGAGCACTTGTGTTCCGCAAGTAGAATCAGTGAATCTTCTCACTTCACAATTGCTTGACGCCGTGTTTCACCTCAAATTTGTACGTACCATTGTGTGTCGTAATATGATTGGGGAAAAGTTTGCTGTTGACGTTTCGATTTGAGTCGCACTGGCGGTGACCGGACTGCATGCAGTGTCGGGACACGAGATATAAATAGTGAAGCACGGTCTGGATCCCGACGAGCCAAGGGGATTTTTTGCTCTTAGAAAAATTACAAGAAGTTCGGAGTAGTGCAGAAGGGCGTTTATGCTAAGACTTTCTGGTGCCCAGCCAAAATAAGTAACGGTGTGACACCCCTTGCTTCCAATTATGGGCTCCGGAGAGGGTCCTTCATATTGGCAGCAAACCGTGTTGCCACCAAGGACCGTTTCTCCTTCCTCCATTGGCAACGTGTAGGAAGCCACCGGACGCTAAAAATAGGGAGCCCGGCGACTGGAATTGTGAAAAAAACCCGAGTCCACCCTATTGGCTGGGCCGTTCTGTCTGCAAGTCATTCATGAATTTCGATAAGGCTGTGCGCACTGCCATGGGTGTTGTCTATCTCCAGAACACGCTTGCCAAACTCTAAATAATTGTCAAAACTGCGTCCAACGGTTTCATGAGCAAAAATCAATTGCTTTACCCAATCGAGCAAGCAAATCCCAATTGCTTCACCCAATCGCAGGACTGCGTGATGGTTGCCGTTGCTCGCAACACTTTGTTCTTTGCATCCGCGCATATGTCAAGAGCACAGGAAGTTTCGCTCGCCAAGTAGTGGGGTCAGTCGAGGTCTACGCATGAACCTGAACGGGTGACTTCAACTTTTGGAAGCGGTATTTGGTGCTCAAGATGCTCAAGATGCTCAAGATGCTCAAGATGCTCAAGATGCTCAAGATGCTCAAGATGCTCAAGATGCTCAATATTGTCTTGTGTCTCCAGAAAACCCGCGCGAATTACACATCGACCATTGAGTCTCTATGGAGAAATTAAGCAAGGGACTTTTTTTCTCTTTTTTGCTTGTCTGGCCGTCTTGCTCCACCTCACTGGTCCGAGAGCAACGGCAACACGTGCTCGGAGAAGATCTCCTGTGTTAGTTCCTCGTTCATCCCCACGATGTTTCCCCGTGGATAGTACTCGCAGATCGTATACTGGTGCCATGCATTGTCGCACGTCACAATGGCACACCCCAACTCTAGCGAGGTGTTCCAGATCAACTGCGTGAAATGCCCTGTCGGCTCTGAAAACCCCGGGTCGCTGTAATTGTAAAGAGAAATCTCATCGTACCACGCATCCACCGGAGCGTCTCCACCAACGTATCCAGCCGCCAAATTCTCGCCGTACGGTCCGCCAGAGTGGATAAGCTGGACGTTATCGCAGGTGAAATTATTGGCGGCGTAGTCGGCGGCAAAACGGGTGAGCTCGTCGTTCCAGGTCATGTTGGGCGCTCCGTGTAAAGCTCGGAGCACGTTGTGCCGCTCCAACATGTCTCTTTCGACCTGCTCCAAGTCCTGGGTAGGGACCGTGGACCCAATGGCCGAAGTGGCGGAATCTGTTTCTGTTTCGGACAGCGTGGTGGTAGACATCACTGTCAATACTTGAGTGGACGGCGCATTGGTGCGAGTGTTGCGTGGACTCGAAGAACTCGAACTGGAGCTCGGATTGGGGTTGGTGTTGCTCCGCCTTGGGTTGCCCAACGTCGAGTAATATGCCACCACCGGCACAACCACCGCTATCACTATTCCTGTGGCGACTAGTAGGAGGATGTTTCTCTTGCGGTTCTCGCGCCATCTGCGCGGGTCTGCCATTGTGTGTTGTGGCGAATTCAATGGGAACGTGCTTCCTTATAAGTTCGATATGTCAGGGTCTGTGCATGGGGCGCAGTGAAGCCCCTGCCCGGTCTTGGCTATGGTTTCCGATGAGATGAGCGGGAGTTGCTTGGTTTCGGCTTATTTGCTGAGCCTCCGGGCGTAGTTTTGGGAGAAGAAGGTCATGGGGGGTCAAAAGTGGGGCTTAATAGAATGACAGGTTGGGTTGGAAATTGGGTGCGGCTATGGAGCCTCTGCAGCCACTGGGGAAAATTACAGACTACACCGATAACTTACCCCGGCTACCACTAGTGGTTTTTCGTTTTGCTCTAAGGTCAGGTTCACGTATCTTTCGGTTTCACGTATCTTTCGGTTTCACGTATCTTTCGGTTTCACGTGGGTCTTTTTGTTTTTTGTCTGAATGTCCAACCCGCTGGTGGCTTCTCTATTGTGTCTTGCCACTCGCTAATCGTGCTCAATTTCTCAGCCTCGACTCAGCCAGGAAATTACCAGATCCCGCCGTGCCCCCGCCGTTGTGGGGTGCCGACGTCATCCGGCGTCCATTATCTCTACTTCAAACAGTTTTTTCTGGTCATGTCAATGGGGCCCGAAGTGGCTGGATGATCATTTAACTCATTGGTGCGGGACCCAAGAAAAGACGTGATACGAGCCATTGAGCAGTATGCTTGGCTAAAAGTTTATCGGTGAGATTTTCTCCCCGGAGCGGTCCCACTTGAGGGTTCTCTGTCTCGCATGAATTTTTTTTTTTTTTTTCTGTCCCTGTTTTCACTACTGTCTACTTGATACTCAACTAGTACGGTTTCTGATGCGCACTGAAAGACGGATTTCAGTCCAGCAACGCCCACACAAACCTGGCACGAACCAACATTTCAGCAATCACGTATTCTTGTTCCATTAAAATCAGTCTTCATTGGTTCGTGGCCCTCTTCTCATTCTCGTCTCCTCTGTCCCTCTACCTCCTCATCTTATCCATGTGCACACGCATCGCGTGCCCCACATAACCCACAAATGCTACATGGCCACCAACGAAACGTACCTGTCGTTTCTCCAGCTGCTCGACGACTCGCAGCTCATCACCCACATCAATTCCGTGAGCCAGGATGCAACGTCACATTCGCTACTGGCGTCCAAACAAGCGTCCAAACAAGCGTCGAGATCGGCGTCTCTAATCGACACGTCTACGCCGTGCAAACCGGGCAGAACCGAGTCGATCGTGCGGTCGTTTCGCTCAGATCCATTTGACGATGATCTAGACTCGGAGCTCATGAAAATGGTGGTGAAACAATACTCGATCACGTCTCTGGAGGGCGGAGTGCCATGCAACCAGTTAGCGATGGACGAGGGAGACGACACGAGTGCTGATGAGTCTGACGAAAGGGAAAATGACCTTGACAAGAAGGAAACTGCCAGAAATACTGGTGATGTTCACGAGGATCGTGCAAGTGATACGAAACTGAACTTTGGCGTTGAAGCTGGCCACATGGAAATTGGTGATGTAGACCACAGGGAAATTGGTGATGCAGACCGCGTCGAGAATGCCCATGGCAATGTTGAAAACGTTGGCGACGCTGGCCAGCACGAAAGCGATGACGAAGACGAAAACCACGACACGACGTTCGGCGAGGTTGGCCAACTACACAAGTTTGGGGACTACGGCACATACGCTCAGAACAAGTTCAAGAAACAGCAGTTGGCGGACCAGGAGTACGTCGAGTGGGACCGAAAACGGCGGCAGGCGCTCGGCGACACCTCGGAGCCGTCAAAAGTGTTTGAAGGGTGCATGGTATTCGTCAATGGCAATACCGTGCCCACGTTGGCTGTCATCCACAAGTTGGTCATTCTACACGGAGGAAGGTTCTTGAATTACCTCCATAATAAGGGTGCGGCAACCCACATTGTGTGTGACCGGCTCACTCCCCGCAAGCGGATCGAGTTCCGAAACTACAAGGTGGTCAAGGCGCAGTGGGTTGTCGATTGCGTTGAGCAAGGGAAGTTGCTCGACTGGAAGCAGTACCGACTCATTGACGAAGTGGACTACGACCAGCAAAGGCTAGGCTTCGAGGCGCTAGACCAAAATGTGGATGAGTCGAACGACGAGCTGCTTGATGAGCACGAACTTTTACTAGAGGATCAGGACATCGAAGTTACTGACGAGGTGGTGGCTTCACAACCTTCAGTTGCCGATGAAACTCGTGACACTGCTCAGCCTGAAGCTCTCTCGACAGATAAACCTGAAAATGCATCTGCTGCTCCAGCTATTCTGCAGCTCAAAGTCGCTGGAGGCATGCGGCAACATAGGGCCATGGACGCCAAACACCCGGACTTCCTCAAGCATTTTTTTGCCAATTCCAGACTCCACCATTTGAGTACGTGGAAAGCAGATCTTCGGTCCAAGTTCTTGCGGCTTGTGGCTGCAAAAGTTCCGCGTGGCATGTCTGTCTCCCAAGAAACCGAAAAAGTGATCTTACACATCGACTTCGACTGCTTTTTCGCCACAGCTTCCACGTTGTCGCATCCAGCACTAGATTTGCATCGCGATCCCATAGCGGTCTCGCATGGAGGCAAATCTTCCGATATCGCCAGCTGCAACTATGTGGCGAGAAAGTTTGGCGTCTCGAACGGTATGTGGCTTGGTCGTGCCATGAAACTCTGCCCCAATCTCAAGATTGTCGACTATGACTTCAACACATACGAGAAATGCTCCAATGCTTTCTACAGCTACCTCATCTCGAAATCATTCGACTCCATTCTTCCTGTGCTGATAGATGAGGTTCTAGTGGATGCCACTTCTGCATGCCAGGTGGATGGGCAAATCTCAGAGATTGCCGTCTCGAACTTATGCGAGGAGATAAGAAAGGATATCTACAACTTGACTCGGTGCTCGATAAGTATTGGCGCATCGAAAAACGTTTTACTTGCGAAGTTGGCCATCAGGACGGTCAAACCGGATGGGTTCGTGTACTTGAACAGTGACTACGATGCATTCCTCGACAAGACGAAAGTCAGAGATATTCCTGGAATCGGAAGGAGCTTAACTTCGCGGTTGGGTGATGAACTTCAATTGCCTCCGGATCGTGAGATACTAATCAGCGATGTCAAATCATTGACTTTGACCAGGCTCTCAAATATTTTTGGAGAGAAAACTGGACTTAAGTTGTATGAGAACTGCAGAGGTATTGACCGCACGGAAATAGCCTTGGATCTTAGCACGAGCGAGTCCCTTTTGGGCCGGAAGTCTGTTTCCGTGGATATCAATTTCGGTATCCGGTTTGATAATCATGCGCAGGCCGAGACCTTCCTTATGAGCTTGGCCAAAGAATTGCATTCCAGATTGATCGATTTGGGGGTTTGCGGATCAGCCCTTACTTTGAAGTTAGCGAAAAGAGCTCCAGGGGCGCCCATTAATCCACCCAAGTTCTTGGGTATGGGCCACTGTGATTTTTTCAGCAAGTCTTCCAGACTTGGGGTGCCCACCAATGATTGGGGCACTATGGGTTCCGAGATGAAATCTCTATTTCGGATTTTGAATGTTCCAGCACCAGATCTACGCGGAATCGCCGTTTCGATGACGAAATTGCAAGATATCAGTGTCTTGAAGAAGCAAGGTCAGCAGATGTTGAGGTTCAACCGACCTAGGCAAGCGAAGAAAGTTGCTCCTGTGAACTCGCAGACTATTCCGTACGCAGAAGCGGTCCACAACAGCGAATCGATCGACTGGGAAGTGTTCAATCAACTTCCAGAAGACATACGCAGGGAGTTCAAGCACGAGTTGCTTCGGCGAGGCATTCCAGTCTCGGGCAAGGAAAGGAGCCCGGCGAAAACGAGTCCGACGAAATCCGATTCGAATGGCAGGAAAGTGTACATTCAGCAGTTGTTCCCGACGCAACTCAATGGCCCATTCAAGCACACCAGAGTGGTAGAGTCGCCGAAGAAGAAGAGGAAGTTACAGGTTTCTCCTCAGAAATCGCCTCTGCCGATCAAACGTGAGCAATCACCAACTCCATTCAATGATTCTGTTTCGTATGACGAGAATGTTCTCAACGAGATCCCGTCCTCCATCCGAAATGAATTCTATCAAGACTTGGAATGGCACAAGAAAAACAAGCGGCTTGTTTTCATCCCAACCAAACAGAAAATCAGCAAGCGACAGGAGATCCGACAGTTGATTGAAGAGCGCGAGATAACTCTAGACTGGGTTGCAGAGCAGTCTGTAATTTCCACTGTGGGCTCATTCGCTGGACTCACCAAGTTTTCCGACCTTCGTGATCAAGTTATCGAGTGGATTCGGCTGTCGATTGACACTCACGGTCCACATCCGGATGATTTTCAAATATTCTTCGATTACATCAAGGATCTCAGTGAGATGAAGAATCTCACTCGCGCAGTTGGCCTCCTCAAAGTGATCGAGTCAGAACTTCACAATCAAAAGTCGTCTGCTCTGCTTTGCAAACATTCATCGCAGGAAGCTGCACTTATCTCTGCTGGTATCGACGACTGGCAGAAACATTACGACGCAATGGAAAAGATGGTAATTGCCATCAGTAGTAAATTCGGCATCACAGTGGATATGTGACGTACGATACGGTTTTTTTAATTATGGGTAATAATTTAAGGGTTTATGCAAAGAGTTTTAGGAGTTGTAGTCAAAGATACCACCCAATTTCTTTCTCCAATTCTCTTTCCATCTGTTCTCACTCTCCGCAAGTGCGCCATCCTTGAGTTTTCCGAGCAATTCGGAATCTCCCAAGGCCTGAGAAATCAACCTGAACAACTCCTCTGAATTGGCTATAGATGTGTCCTTTTGTGGATGTGTTATAAGTCCATTCACACCGTCTTTGACCAACTCTCCAATTGCCGGGAATGATAACGTCACCACCGGCACTCCCACGCCAAAGAAATCCACAATCTTCATCGGCAAATCAATACCGCTCAGAGATGTATGCAAGGAAACTCCCAAATCTGCCAACGACAAAATGAGAGGATAGTCTTCCGAGGACAACCAGCTCGTTCTTACAAGCACTCTCTTCAGCAAGTTGAGCCTTTCCACGCTCTCGAGAAATTGTGCCTTTAATGGACCTTTACCTGTCACAATCAACAAGACAGGTGGCAAGTTTGACGCAGAATCATACGATTTGAGAGCATCCAACAAGATACTAAAATCCTCGTCTGGAGTAAATGAAGTGGCAGACACTAAAATCTTGTAGTCCGAAACGTTGTCGATTCCCAGAAAGAGCTCGTGGGACTCCAATATTTCTTCTTTCGAGTGTTTCGTTTTCGCCAAGGGCTGGAACCGACTGGGGGGACGATCGTGGAGAACCACTAACCTCAGTTTTGAAAAACCAAATTCATCGATCAAAAACTGCTTCATTTGCGACGTCACCGTGATATTCAACCACGCGAACTTGCCCAAGAATTTCTCATACAATCTCACCAATCTCACCAACGGATGCTTCAAGTTCTTGTATCTCAAGTTGAGAATCGTATAATTCAAGTTGTGCCAATCGATCACAAGTTTGGATCTGCGACTGAAGAACTTGATGAACACAATTAGAATGACAAGCACAGGGACCGACGGAGGGTTCTGGATCATGAAATAATCGCTTCCTCGGAGCTCAAAGAGAAGCGAAACCAATTGGAACAATTGTAAAACTACCTTCTTGGCAGCAAAAGCAATGTATGGGAGTCCCGACGTGTTGGCCACCGCGTCAATTGGGTATGTTTCAATGTTCAAATCATCGATCACCTCGGCTGGCGGCTCACTTTCAATGTATCCACATAAGTTCACGTAGAAATCCAAAGCAGAGAACGAAAGCGCATGGTAGCACATCCGAGGTGAGTGGCCCAAGTCGCCAAGCACAATTATCGACACGGTTTTCCTTTTCCCGCCAGGTCCATTGTATGTGAAGAAAGGAAGGATAACGTATAAGGTAATGGGGATTGTGAGGTAAATGGCGATGATCCACTTGACCCAGGGCCGTGCGAACAGGAAATAGTACTCCAACCCGTCGAGTTCGGGTAGTAGGAACGACATGGGGCAAAGGCGTAAGTGGTTTGATGGAGGATGGAAAAATGAACGCCACAAGCGGCAAAAAGAAAAATAATGCTCCGCGACGGGGAATTGAACCCCGGTCTACCGCGCGACAAGCGGTAATTCTAGCCACTAAACTATCACGGATTTTTCTGAAAGCAGGAGCAAGGTAGTGCCACGAGACAAGCATTACGAAACCCCCAGGTGCAGGGCTATCAACGAAGAGGCACGGGTCTGAAGTGATGCCTTTAGTCATCTAGCCCACCATCAATTTGGACACAACTCCACCAGATGTTCAAGAAAAGAAGTGTCAAGCTGCGAGCGGGCTCTAAGCGACAAGCCGAACCCGATTTCGACGAGGGCGAATCACACCTCTCTCTGCTTCCTGCGAAAGAGGCGACCTTCAAGAAAATCAAAACCACCAAGCCAAGCAGAGAAACAAGCCACAACGATGGCAAACGAGCCAACGAAGCGGAAAAAGAGGCACTCCGATCGCAAATAGAAGCCGAAGCCGAAGCAGCGCCTAAAGTCTCGGACCCGAAAGTGCCGAAAAACATCCGTGTCACCACGCTCACTGACTTCCAGCCCGATGTGTGCAAGGACTTCCAACAAACAGGCTACTGTGGCTACGGCGACACATGCAAGTTTTTGCACATTCGAGACGAGCTGAGGCAGAAGAAGCCCATTGAGAAAGAATGGGAGAATGTCGAGAAGCCCAACCCCCGGGCCAAAGAAGATTCTCCTTCGCAGCCATTCAAGTGTCCGGTGTGCAAAAAAGACTACCACAAGCCGGTGAAAACGCCGTGTGGCCACATTTTTTGCCTCGAGTGTTTCATGAGGCGGTACAAGCAGGAGAAAAAACCAAAGTGTTTTATCTGTGGTGTCGATACCGGCGGAGCCGTTCAGCCGCTCCTGAAGAAGGAAATGGCTAAGATGGTGTGCGACTGAGCAAGGTCGCTGAGCCACCCTCAGAATGAGCTTGCTACCACAACCAGAGTGGCCTCGAGATTTCACTCGTGTTTATTTTCCTCGCGGATTGCAGTTCTCTCTGAGCATTCTGCAATGCTAGTGGTCCGGATAAAATGGAAGCTATTGTGAAGGACCTGTCGTACTTTCACCGCACGCATGAATAATTAGCCTCGCGCTTCGCTTTCCAGGGTCCGAGCAATTGCGCCCCAACTCTCCAAATCCAATTTCATTGCACTCTGCAATTACGATTCCAAGCTCTCGCTATCCAAACCCAGCTTCACCAGCGAAAACTCCAAATCCCACCGAGTCCAAATGTCTCAGTTCCAAGAGCAACTTGAGAATCTCCCCGGCTACGACATCGTCATGGACAAGTATAACGACATGGCAGGGGAGAAGTTCAACACCACCGATCCGTTCGAGGATGAGGACGGCAACAAACGAAAATTGTCGCCGCAGTTCCACACACAAAGCGAGCTCAGAGCGTGGAAGCGGGTGCAAAAACTGGCCTGGAGCCACGACCGGTGCTTCTTGGGCCTGTGCGGAGTTGGGCTCGATTGCGGGATCGGTTTGGTGCCGCTCGCCGTGTTTTTGCTCCCCGGGTTGGGCCCAATTGCCATGTACGTTGTCCATGCTCGACTCATCAACATAGCTCAGGACGACGTGCATCTTCCGGCGAGTCTAGTAGCTAAAATGCAAGCGAACATCTTGGTCGACTTCCTCATATCGCTTCCGCCGGTCATTGGCGCGTACCTCTCGTGGATGAACGGGTGTCTGACAAGAAATGCGGGCATGTTCTACGTTTACCTTGAAAAAATGGCCAGCCAAAGGCAAACTGGCAACGTTCCTCAGTACGAGGGAACCAGAGGCCAGCCGCTACAGCAACCATTGTATGCTGGAACTAAGCGAGAGCAAAACTATCAAAAGAGTAGCAGGAAGAAGAATGGGCAGCAAGAGTCGATTCTGGTGGGCGCACAGCACTCTGGGTTCCGGTAATGGGTGAATAAAAATGGATTGGCGACGCCCATCATGCAATTGAAACATTTCAAGCGGTCGCCAGCCGAACATTTCGGGGTGTGGTTGCAGCGGTGGGTGGTGGGTGTAATTTTTCCAGGAAAAGTCACATGCACCGCTGAAACCTCTCAGCCTCCAACAAGGTGACAGTCCACCACTCATATATACGACCAAAATTGCAAGAAAACCACCCTTGCGCCTGAACGAACAAAAATAAAAGTTAAAATTCGCTCTTCATTTCATTTTTATATTCTCGTCTCCAACTCTACTGCCAGGGCCCAGCGTGGTGTGGACCCTAACGTGCAGTCTGATTTGGGTATTTCCACCTCAACCACCGCTTCTTTCCAAACATGTACGAACGTCCAGCAGGAATCGAAAACTGCAGGATCTGGGTCGACGGGTGCTTCGACTTCGCCCACCATGGTATGTTTTTGTTCTCTGACGGCACCCTCAGCCGTCCCTGGTATACTCTCCTCCTAGACGCCAGTACTAACTACAGGCCATGCTGGTGCCATGCTCCAGGCCCGCCAACTAGGGAAGGAACTCTACGTTGGAGTCCACTCTGACGAGGAAATTCTCTTCAACAAAGGCCCTGTGGTGATGAAACTCGACGAGAGAATGACCGCCGTCGAGGCGTGCAAATGGTGCACTAAAGCCGTACCGTCTGCACCGTACGTGACCGACCCAAAGTACATGGCGCAACACGGGTGCCAGTACGTTGTTCACGGCGACGACATCACCACCGATGCCAACGGCGAGGACTGCTACAAAGAGGTCAAGGACTTGGGCCTCTTTGTCGTTGTCAAGAGAACCCCCAACATCTCCACCACCGACCTCGTGGGCAGAATGCTCTTGATGAGCAAGAACCACCACTACAACTCGATCAAACTGCTAGACACGGTGGAGCAGCACCCGCTTCTCGCGAAAGACGGCCATATGGACAGATTTGCCAGCTATGCTTCCGACACCAGTGGGTTGCACAAAGGGTCGGCCGTGTACGTCCACGTGGAGGGCTCTCCTTTGAAAAAATTGGTGGAGCCTTCGGACGCGGTCGCCGGGAAGCTCGAGACCAACATTGTCTATGTTGACGGGGGCTTTGACTTGTTCCACCCTGGCCACATTGAGGCGTTGCGCATTGTTCGCGAGCAGGCAGATAAAGTCAACGCAGCAGTGGTGGTGGGTCTCCACGACGACAAGGTCATCAACCAGTACAAGGGCCTCAACTACCCGATCATGAACCAGTTTGAGCGCGCGCTCTGTGTGTTGCAGTGTCGCCATGTGGAGGCAGTGGTCATTGGTGCCCCATACATCCCCACGGGGGAGCTTCTCGCGAAATTCCCGGGCCCGGTCTCGGTTGTGTTCCACGGGCCAACAAGCATAGACGAAGGCGTGTACGAGGAGGTGAAGCTGAAGTTCAAGGAGATCGGGCCTCACAAGTACGACGACATGAACACCGAGTTTATTGTCAACCGGGTGTTGAGCAACAAGGCCGCGTACGAGGAGAGGCAGAAGAGGAAAGGATGGAAGGCCGAGGTTGAGCAGAAGTTGAGGGCCGAGGAGTTGACCCGCACGTCATGAGCCACTTCCGTACATAGACCTGGTGTTAACTAGAACAATCTCATCACAAGCTTGCTGTTACAGAGCGCTACGCGAGCTTTCATGCTGCTAGTATATTGTATGCTATTCATTTTCTGTCGTTAACTCGTGAGGTCTCCTCACTTCATTTTGTTGTCGCACATCTCGGTGGTCTCACGAATGACATTCTCGTTCTGCGCGTGGTTCGAGTTGCGTCTGCCCGATTGACCAAACATCTTGCCCGCAAACTCCTCTTGGTCGTTCAACTCGTCGCCCGGCTTGCCCCAATTGAACTTGCCGTTGCCGTCTTTTCTGACCTTGTTGGGGTCCATATCTGCGTGGCCATTGTGGGTGAAGTATCTCTTCTCGGAGGCTCCCTCGTGCACGGTCCACTTGTGAGTTCTGGTCATGGTTGCTGTTGTTTGGTGTTCTTGTGGTGTTGTTTTTCTTCAACTGGAAATTGTTACACAATTGTTGGTGGATCACTGCAAACGCTGGGCTGGGCCCACTTATATAGTGTGACCCAATGTGGGGTACTTCTTCCTGCACTCGCCGCACCAGTGATGGGGTGACTGAACATTCGCGAATCGTCCAGTCAGGCTGCGAAATGGTGACATCGGTCCATACCGGCATGAGGTGAGATGACAATTTCCATGAGGGGCAGCGTGCTGTCGATGTTGACTCATCAGGTAAACACGACACCAATTGTCGAAACGATTATCTCGGGAACATTGAGGGCTCCCATCCCCCCACCCATCTCCCAACGCAATTCGACGTCTCAGATTGCGTCGCTTCAATTGCATGGCCCAGTCGATTGTGTGACTCAATCGATTACACAAGGCTAATGTGGATCTAATTGTTTCCGTCCGTACCGCGTCAATGCCTTTGTGACGCAAATTTCAGGTGGTGGCTAGCCGAGCTACCGAATCAGAAATTGATGTTCAATACGCGCATGACGTTGCCCCACTTGACCCGCAATGGTCCAGGCCGAGAAGTGTTGACTCACGCCAATTGAGCGCAGAGGGCGCTGAGTCAGGAAAGTTAGCCAGTTTGACGTAATTCAGCTTTTTTTTTTCTGTCTCGCTTCTTCGGTTACGTTTCGTTTCTCTCTTCTTTTCACCATCGTGAGTGCTGTATCTGAGTTCTGACATTTCGTAGCGTCGCACATCAATTCTACAAAAGTTTGATTCCAGCGACAAAAATCGGAAAGTGAAGCAAATTGCCCAAAAATGCAAGAAAAAACGACGAATACCGACCTCAATCCATATAGCTGCCAACACCCAGTAAATTGGCCCGTTTACCTGGCCCACATTGTCATCGGTCTTGACTCTCCAAGATTGCCTGCACACGCACCATCCAAGCCGATAAGAGCATCCTACTTTCTTATGGACAACAGCGTTGGTGAAGTTGCACAGGCCGATGATATCAAAAGAGAGGAGCTCGAGACACTCAGCGCCATATACGGCCAGGATATCTCCCTTAATATCGCCGAATACAAAGCGGTGGCCTCAATCCCCCTCCGTGCAGAAAATGGCATAACCGTGTGCCTTCTACATCCAGACGGCCACATTGCCCGAACAACAAGAGTGACCTGCCTCCCGCAGTTGACGGTGGAGTTTACTTTACCGCCTGGCTACCCCTATCAAGAGCCGCCCAAGCTCAAAATTCATGCATTGACGGTGACCGCCAGCGAGATCTCCGAGTTGGAGAACCTGTTGGCGCTTCAGTGGACAGGGGACCAGGTGTTGTTCACGATGATTGACTACCTACAGCAGAAAGCAGACAACTTGCAAGAGTGGCTCGGCGTCGAGATCAGGTGCTCTGACGTCGAGTACGAGCAAATCATCGAGCATGATCAGGCTGAGAAACAGAGGCGCTTTGACGAGTCTGTGTTTACGTGTGGGATCTGCCAGGACGAGTTTAGAGGCGACAAGTGCGTGCAGTTTGACGCCTGCGGCCATATTTTCTGCAATGGCTGCCTCCACGACTTCTTCGTCTCGCTAATCAGTTGTGGCGACGTGGGGAAAGTGCACTGTCCTGATTTCGAATGTGGCAAGCAGTTCTTGAAGAACCGTGACAGCGCATTGCAACTAGATAACTTGGAGAGCGAGGGTTTCGATTTCTGGGCGTTTAAGACCCAGCTCATGACGCCGCCCATGCCGCTTGGCACCCTCCAGAAGATCCTAGCGGATGCAAGCTTGTTTTCCAAATATCTTACCCTCTTTACCGACCACCAGAACGCGGTAATCGCGAAACTCTTCCCATCGCGACTAGTATCGTGCCCTCGGGCGAAATGCCCGGCCATGATTTTCCGAGACAACTTATCGAGCAGGCTCGTCATTTGCCGCACCTGCGACTACGCTTTCTGCAACATCTGCCGTCTTTCGTACCACAGCGATGCCATCAACTGCTCGCGGAAATTGGCAAATGAACAGTACCACGGAATCCCCGCCAATGCGCTCGAAGTGTGGATGCTGGCAGATAAGTCGTCACGAGAGCGTGATATAGTACGCTTTAGGTACGGGACGGAGTTTCTCAATCGGGCAGCCAACGAGTACAAGATGGACAAGCTATTCAAAGAGATGCTAGCAGACAGTTCCCAGGGGTTTTCCAAATGCCCGACATGTGATCTCATAGTGCAAAAACTGGAAGGGTGCAATAAGATGAAGTGCTGGTCGTGTGCCAGTTTCTTCTGCCACCTCTGCGGGTCGCTTTTAGACTACTCACAGCCGTACGAGCATTTCACATCGCACGACAGCCCATGCTACGGCAGGCTTTTGGACGGCATCATAACCGAGGAATAGATGGAAAAGGGTCCAGAAACACCGCAATGGTTGTTGATATCCAGCCTGGTGGTGGTGTACACAATGCACTACTGGGTATAGACACTGATCGCGGGTTGAGCACATCCTCGTCATGAAGCTCAGAATAGCGTGCGTGCAGTTCAGTCCGGTGCTTGGCAAGGTCGAAGCGAATGTTGCCAAAGTGAAAAAGCTTCTTTCCGAGGTTAAGAAGGACATCGACTTGTTGGTGTTACCCGAATTGTCTCTCACTGGGTACAACTTCCCTTCTCCCGCAGACATCGAACCATACCTAGAAACCAGTGCTTCTGGGCCCACATACAAGTTGGCGTCGGAGCTATCGTCGAAGTATGGGTGCACGACGGTGATTGGATACCCCGAGACGTTTCAGAATACAACCTTCAACTCGGCGTTGGTGGTTGACGAAAAAGGGCACATCAAGCACAACTACAGAAAGACCCACTTATACGAGACAGACGACACTTGGGGATGCCTGGAGAACCCAGATAAGACGTTCCCATCTTTCAACTTGGAGCTTGGCCCCGAGAAGAAACCATTGAGAGCCAATATCGGCATATGCATGGATCTCAACCCATACAAGTTCGAGGCTCCCTTCAACGAGTTCGAGTTTGCAATTCTGTGCTGGAGCCAACAGGCACAGTTGATTATTGTGCCTACTGCATGGCTCTCGTCGGATTCCCCCTCGATTAAGGACGGTGCTAGCAAGGAGGAAAAGATGAAGCTAGCGAATGAATTCGAACTGAAGCTTCGAACAAACACGGCAGACCTTGCTGAGCCGCTGCAGCTGTTGGTGAATTACTGGATCCTTCGATTGTTTCCGTTCTTGGGCCATCCCATGAATGCATTACCACGGTTATCGACCAAAACCACAGCAGTGCTCTGCAACAGAACAGGCATCGAGGGCGAAGTATTGTACGGGGGGTCCACTTCAATATTACAGTTTGATCCCAAGATAGAAGGCGACTCCAACATTGACCAACAAAACCCAAGCGTGGACGTCGTTGGGTCGTTGGGTTGGGCATCGGAAGGGGTTTTATACCACGAGGTTGATGTCTAAACATAGGAATAGTGAATAGAAATGGCAGGCGAGCTTGAATAGATGATTAAAGGTTCATTTCCGAAGAGAAATTGGCAGCTTTTCTTTAAGTTTATTAGGCCGAATGTTCACAGGTGACGAGGTGCGAGCGCTCGAAAAGCATGATTAAGTTACACAACCGTACGATTTCAGGTCCAGCGATGCATTAGAGTCGACTCATTGACTTCATCTTCGGTAATTGAGCTTCTGACGCCTCTCATACCCATTTTTAGCAGTGTACTTAAATACCTGGACCAACTGTCGATCACGTGCGCAAGATGAATTATATACACACCGATCTGATCTGCGCTTGCTTTTTCGATATGGACCACTTAAAAATATAAGACCTGTGTTTAAGGCCCCTCTGGCCAAATGGTTAAGGCATCCGCCTCCTAAGCGGGAGACTCCGGGTTCGAGTCCCGGGTGGGGTTCTACATTTTTTTTACTTCCCAATACTCCTCAGTGTCCCCAATATCAACGCAGCAACCCGATTTCAATGCAAGTTTTCATGTATTTTTCGCGTATTAAAATCCAAAGCTAAACGCACTCATGTCGGGCTCCTCAAAAGTAGTTGGCGCGGGAGCGGCAGTAGTTTCCTTCGGTGCAGCGGAAAATTCCAGGAAGATGTCCTTGGCTTCAGATTCATCATTCGTTTCCTTTTTGCGGGAAGTATCCAAGAATTTCCAGTCTTTCATCAAGATTAATGCCAAATAGTCGCACCCCATTCTCGAATAGATGGTCGACACTTTGATCACAAACTTGAACTCTTCGTCAGGGTGGACTGCCCTTGAGCCTTGCAAGTAGTTCAGTTTCGAAGAGCGGAGTTTCTGGAATAGAATTGCCAATACTGGATCATCCCTAAGAAAACTCTTGCTCTTCGATTCTAGAACCACATTCTTTATTTGCTTCTGGAATGTTTCAGAAAACGCCTCGAGATTCTGTTGCACAACATGAATGGGTGACTTGATGAGAGCCTGAATGGAAATTTCCTTCTGCTTCATCTCCCAAAACACCCAACTGGTCATCCAGCGGTCACCCTTCAGCAATGCTCTCGGTATGATGAAATTCTCAATGATATGCAAGACCGTGTCCTTGTCTGAGTTCACTTTTGCAACCACCAATGCAAGCTCAACATCGTCAACTTTGTTGCACAAGGTGATACAGCAATCTTTCACCTGTCCAGCGAGTAGAAAGAAATAGGCCGCGTCCATGTATCGATGCTTACCCAAGAGAACGAAAGCATTCTTCAGTGCAGCTGACCTCCACCTGGCTTCGGCAAAGTTGTTGCTCAAAAACTTTAGCACTTTGTCTTTCTCTGGATGGAAGATCGTTCTCCAGAGTCCAATCAAGACCTGCTTCTTCTTAATCGCCAAGTAGAGGACTGAAACCCTGCCGGAGGGATCTCTGGTGTCACCAAATTCATTCCTGGCGATTGTCTCAACGAGGGTGGTAAGTTTGTGCCTATCTAACCAGTAGGCCAAACCAACTTTTCTGACCGTTTCCCAGGACAACCTGTGGTTGTAAAAGTTGTCAACGATTCCAAAGATCATTTCTTTCTGGTCACTGTGTAGTGCCCAACTTGTGTCTCTCATTGTCAAACTCGATTGTCTTGACGAAGATTGGAACAACTCAAAACCCAAGAGAAATTTCAATCCATTCTCATCCAAGGACTTCTCATATTTTGCTAAGCCATTGACAATATTCACCACATTGATAAGTGTCGTTTGCTGATGTCTCGTGAGAAGTGGCAAAGAAACTTTTGTGAGTTTCTCCACAAGAATTTCCAGCACGCTGGCATTGAATTCACTGAAGACATCTAGCTCAGTGTCGGCATTGAAGGAAAGTCTTCTTTGTTTTCTGGCGAAGTCATTCTGGTAGACGGCATTCATGAAATCTACACCAAGATCCCATCTCAATTCGCCATCAGTCCTTAACACTTGTAACAATCTGACCAAGATTTCCTCCACCAACTTTACCTCATTTTGAAGCAACGCTTGAATGAGAAACTGGGGGTGATATATCGGCAAGGGACCATTGAGAATTCGCACCAAATCAGAGATTAAGAAGCTCGACTGTTTGGGATCAATTCCGACCATCAACTGGCGAATAGTGGAATCAATGGACCTGTTAGTGGATGCGCCCAGTGTTTCTCCGAGTTGTACCCATTTGTCATCGATGAAAAATTGGTTACCGCTTCCAATGACCAAGTATCCCTCGTCTATCCAGATCAGATCGCCGATCTCATGCGAAGTGTAGTCTGAGATGTCGATTTTCTTTAACATGGCGAAAGTCGGCACCCGGTTAGTGTAATCGTATCTGAGCTGGGTATAGAGTAACACAAATCGAGGGAAACCAATCCCGAGAATAGCATAAGCTGTCGATCCCATCGATCCAATGAATGTCCAGTCAAGATCTCTAACTGCTCCGTAACTTTCAGGGAATGTCTCTTCATACTCAAGATGTGACGACTTGGTGTCCCAGATTGAGAGTGTGTCGCCCTTCTCATTCACTATAGCCAACTTGTTGATAACGGAGGCTCCCCTGATAAGGCTAGCTTTCTCAATATTCGTGGTAAACTCCGTGACTTGTACCCACTGTACCAGTTGGGTTTTCTCATCAAATGACACCCCAATCAATCGGAACAATCCCTTTTCATCGATGATCGACAAGTCTTTCTCTAAGAAAGTATCAACAGCAGAGAGAGTGACTTTCCCTGAATACTCGCCTGGAAGTTTATCAGTATGAACATTTTCGTGTGAGATAACCCCGCTTTGAGTGTCAACTTTGATTTTCCATGATTTAATGGTGACCTCATCATAGACACAGATGACGAGATACTTAGATTCCGATAAGGTATTCAAAAAGAATGCTCGAGGGGCATCAGTAATTCTATCTTCCTTCACATTCAAGATCTGCTCTCTTTTGATTAGTAGAGCATCCTTGTCATCCATGGTATCCCCATTACAGTCCCAGATACTGAAGTAGCCCCCCTTTTCAATTACAACAGCAAGATGGTGTCTAAAACGGGTTTTTGACTTGGTGATATCATTGATGAGAATTGCATCGAGAATGCCCTGGTTATGAATGTCGTCGTCAGAATCCCTCGTGACGTTGAGGCAGAATCGCTTGGTAATAGACAAGGATTTCTGTTGTTTGGGATTGAGTAATATTGGCTCCCAGATGTAATTATGCTGAGGAAAGTTTGAGATGGAAAGCATAACGTTGTTTTTATGTGACAGGGAGGAAGTGACCAACTTTCTAATGGATTTGGCGTGGCCCTGAAATTTATCTCTGAGAATGACATCAGCATGCTCTGGACCCTTGAAGAGCCCTTGGAATGAGCAATCAACCAATCTGATAGTGTTCTTCACTCGGTCGTGGACAAGGTACGATAACTTGTTTGTGTCCTTCAAAGTCATGGTGCCACTCAACCAAATAGGATTTGAGGTGAGCTGAAACTCGCTGGAGGATGCTTCAGTGTGTAGGTCAACAATAGTGTCAATCAAATAATTTGGAAGACATGTCTCGCTGAAAATCGTCTCTTTGATTTTCTCGAACTGGATGTTGTTTGGAGGATTGGTCTCTATATTCCAAACAGCATAGACCACCGATCTTGCTCTTCCTAGCACTATCACAATGTCGAAATTTGAAAGGTTTTTGCCTGCAAAAAAGTCAGCGAGATCAGATTGCCCCGTGTAGCGGGACAAGTCTGCGAGAAACGTGGATTTCAATTTCACGTTCTCGATCAACAACGCCCCCATAAATTCCGACTTGATATCTTGCGTCAAGTCGAGCTGTGCCCATAACTTGAGATGGCTGTGTCCACTGAAATCGTAGGTGGCCCATACATTGAGCACATGGTCGTTGGTGATGGTGTACAATATGTCGTTGCATTCCGACGACACGGGCATGTAGCTTCGGATGTTCTTGATGTTTGCCATCGAGGCCAACATGTCGTCGCTCTCGGCGGAGTCAAGTTTCGGTTTCTCTCTCCACCGGAAACTTTGGAGCCACTTGTTTCGGTCATGATCCAGGTATATGAGCTCAAAGAGCGAGTTGCTATCGCCGTAGTTGATGCGGACGAAGACTTTTGCAAAGGAGTCGTAGTTTGAGAAGTTGTAAGAGACGATCTTGCTGGCATCCGCCGTGATGTCAACACCTTCCACCGGACTAGCCTGCTGTTGAGACCATCTGGTATTGTGCTTGAGTTCGCCGTACTCAATGAATAGATGAAGCAAGTGGATCCCGTTCTCGGTCCCCACCACCAACTCCTCTTCGGCCAATGCCCAATTCATACAGAAAATCTTGGAGTTGTCCACGTCTAGCGTTAGCGCTTCCGTCCATTTGGGAACAGACATGAACTCATTCACCGGCTTGAGCACCAACACTTGCGCCCCGCTCGAGACACAGATGAGGCCATTGTCGCTATTGACGCAAACGGCCACCGGATCCGTCTCCAAGTAGACGGTTTGGAGGCTTGGGTTGCCGTGATCTGTGATGGAGTAGATGATCAAGTTGTTACCCGAGCCGTACGCCACAATGCGGTGGTTTTTCCATTGAGCCTGAAACAGCGAGTACAAGGACCGGTTCGGGTCACCCGGAACAAACTGGATTGTCATGGAATGGTTCTGGGAATATTTTCGTGGGGAAGTATATGGTAGTAAGTGTGTTGCACTCGGTAGTACATGCAGGCAGTACAATAGGGCCATGACTGGTGATTCGACTGAGGGTGGTGCCAGTTACAAATTAGATACAAGTTTTCTTTGTCACATTCACTTTGAATTTATTAAATAGTAGTATCCACATTATCATTAGACCTTTTCCACATGGGACAGCTTAACCGACTTCAACTCGTTCTCGTCCAAAATCTCCTCGATACCGTCATCCTCTGGAGCAGTGTGATCGGTGATGTGGAAGAAGATCATTGGCGCAGCAATAAGCATAGTGCCCTGGATCAAGGCCCACGAGCTGGAGAACAAAGAAATGTAAGAGATCAGCATGGCGTCCAATCTCCAAACAATAGCGGCAAACGCAGACTGCAACGACTTGTAGAACGACGCGTACAACGCAACCTTCTTTGGGTTGTTAGAAAACGTACCCAAGATCCAGAAAATGTAACTCTGGAAGATGGCGTCAAACGCTCCGTAGAACATGTACAAGAACATAGGACCAATGTAGGCGCCGTCCTTGAAGTCGATGAGGGTGAGATCTCCAACGTTTTCTCTGGTGACACCCAACTGGAACTTCAAGCCACCACCCCAGATGGCCAACCCGGAAATGAACACAATGGCAAAACCAATCTTGGCACGAAGCGATCTCTTCCATCTCTGGCAATCCATGGTGACACCGAAAAAGATGGCTCCAAGCATCTGCGAGAGCCAGTAGAGAAGCGAGTTCAACGATCTGGTTCTCACGTTGAAACGGGCCGCGTTGACGTTGTTGAACTGGTAGGTGTAGAACCAGTTGGACGCGCAGAACATGGGGAACATGAAGTAGACCTTGCGCTCGGTCTTCAACACGTGGAGCATGCCCTTGAGCTCGTCCAAGATCTTGGGGTACTTCTTGGCGATCACCTTGGATCCGTCGGACTTGTACACCTTGTCCATGGGAAGCATGAAGAAAGCCAACACAACACCCGCACCCATCAACACCATGAACGCCACGTACGTACCAGCGTTGACGTTAGACTCTCCCGAGGACATGTTTTGCGCAAGTGGGATCAACGACCCGATCACGGCACCGCAGTTGAAGATGACCCAGAACACCATAATGGCAGTGGCCTTCTTCGCTTCCAAAGCATAAGACATGATAATCGCACCCTGGGCAGCCCAAGTGACAGCAGCACAGATGCCCAAGTATGCGCCAGCGACAACAGGGTACACCTTGTTGCCGGTGTAGTGGAAAACAAGAAGAGACGAAGTGTAGATGAGGTAGCCAGTACCTCCAAAGGCAAGACACGCTCTCACGCCAAAAACGTTACAGATGACACCGCCAAACGCTCCGATGGTGGCGAAAGTCGAATAAAGCGCCACGTTGGCGTTGTCGGCCACGGTGTGGTCCGAAATACCCGAGTTACCAATACCGGTGATGGCGTTGTAACAACCCGGCGTCAAGAAAAGCACAAACGACATCACCACGATCTGCATCATGGCGTGTGAGTAAGGGGGCAACCACGACAAAAACCGCTTGTCGTACCATTTTCCCGAGGACTGGATTTCGGTCCAAGTGTGGTGGAGGATCTCGAGATGTTCTTCTTCTTGAGAGAAAGGAGCGTCGGAAGACTGGGACTCGACCTGAACCAGGGAGGGCAATTTGTCTGCGGACATGATTGATGGGGTCAGACCAAAGGTGGAGACGGCCGCCTCTATATATATATGTGTTATCTCGACTGGAGATCGTTTTTTTTAGGTGATAACGTTAGAGGCGTCCTGGGCTCACACGGTGTTGCAGTGCGCACGCGAGGTTGCATCGTGCTAGGTG
Source organism: Sungouiella blattae (assembly GCA_003706955.3). Taxonomy (NCBI): domain Eukaryota; kingdom Fungi; phylum Ascomycota; class Pichiomycetes; order Serinales; family Metschnikowiaceae; genus Sungouiella; species Sungouiella blattae. Next base: position 852,471 of record PPMS03000003.1, on the reverse strand, counting down.
TCGGACAAGCAGAATTTTTGTGCCGCGAGTTCTTATCAGCCAGAGGAAAAAAAGGCAACCGATTCCGTAGCGAAGGATAACGCCTGCATTGTCCAGGGAGGACGTTGTATTTGTTTCGGGGGTGAAACACGGTGCTTTCTTGCGAATGAGAGACTGGCGCCAAACGTCGAGATGTTTTGGTTACGGGAATTTGTGCCTTCTCCACACCCCGCTCAAGGTGCCGATTGTGCCCAACGGTGAGATTTCCCCATCCTGCCTCCTGCACCGACACCGGCGACCGTAGAAATGCAACATGGCACAATGGCGGTGTGGGGCTGACAATGTTGCACTTCGTTGCCAGCACCGCCAAAACCGCAACGTTGCCTACGTTGCATTTTGCCATTTCTCACCGCTGGTCGACCCCCACCACCGAAACGTACGATGCGTCTACCAATCCCAATGCGGAAGGTGTAGTGGAACGTGATGGCACCATGAAAAAGTGCCGCTACTGAGATAGAGTCCCGAAAGCCTAGATAGAGTCCCGAAAGCCTAGATAGGGTCCCGTGAGCACAGATAGGGAGGTTGATAAGGGTCATGCCACGGATCGTCAGTTAGCCAGCAACGCGGGCTGGATTCACCGCTAATCTGTCTAACTGTACATCCTTGAGGCGCGGAGACAACTCCGTCAAGTGGCCACTCTGTAAATTCCAACAACCACAAAACACCGAGCAAAATTCCACGCCGTGTTCATATGAAAACCTGGTTTGTGGGGAAATCCTAGGGCAGAACAATCGGCGCCTTTCGCTTGGCCGTCACAACATTGCATTTGTTTCCTTGTTCTAACCTTCTGCACGGTGACGGCTGTCTGCACGCAATTAAGGTGCGAATGATCTGAGCCGCGGCCACAGAGGGCCATAGTGCGATTTGCACTGGCAACTCATTATGTAGAAATGCTTCGGATATAGCACACGGCACTTGAGAAAATGCGCTGCAAGGTGAAATTCGCCTAAAGGTGGGTCAGCGCCGCTAGTCATTGACCTCTTACTCCCTTACTCGCCTAAGCTGATTTGCTCCCGTTTATGGGCCATTTTTTTCCTTTCTATCCTAATCTAGGGGCGCAAACGACGCTCCCACCTCCACAATGCTGGCCACCAAGTCGTCCACCACGGTGTCGGTGAGAATGGGCGAGTTGAACACCACCCGGAAAAACTCGCCGTGCCCGTCCTGCGCTGGGTTGGGCAGAAAATCCATGAGGTACTTGCCCTGGCGGTGGAGCTCTCTCGACACGTAACGCGTCACCTCGGTGAAGTTCTGGCCCGAAAATCCTGGCGGCTGGTAGTAGAAACATACCTGGAGACACTGTGGATCTTGCACCACAAGCAGGAAGCCGGGCGTCTGCGAGATTTTCGCCACGAAATGCTCGACAATGTGGAACGCGTGGTCCACTCGCTCCTGCAAACCCTGGTAGCCATAGTAGAGCCAGGTCAAGTAGAACTTGAACGCATCGGCTCTTCTGCCGCAGCCCATGGTTCCATCGGCCAAATCCAAGTTTTCCTCGTCGTTCTCACGTCCATGGAAAAGGTACGGGGCGTCGAGCGAGTTGGCGGTCTGGAAGTGTCTAACATCGGGGAGCAAGAGGAACGAGCACGTGTTGGGCACACCGAGCATTTTGTGTGGGTTCGTGGTGATGGAGTCTGCAAGCTCGCATCCGTCCAATCTCTTAGCGTGGGTCTTGGAGAAAATCACGTTTCCGCCCCATGACCCGTCTATGTGGAACCAAATGCGGTGTCTTTTTGCAATGGCGCCGATCTCGGTGAGATTGTCAAACAGACCAAACACCGTGGTGCCCGCAGTGGCATTGATGAAGAGCGGGGTGTATCCGTCCTCCACTGACTTTTCGATTGCTTCCGTGAGCGAATTTGTGTCCATGGACCCGTCGCTTTTGATATCCACCTTGAACACTGACCTGGACCCCAACCCCAAGAGAATGGCCGCTTTTTCCACCGAGTAGTGGCAGTGCTTGGAAGAGTACACGGCGAACTTCCTGTTGGCATTACCTTCAAGCTTTGTTTCAGGGAACAAGAGCGATCTGGCTATGTGCAATGCGGTGATGTTGGACCACGACCCTCCCGAGAATGTCAAGCCTCCGCAGGTGTCAAGGTGGTCTTTGAAGAAAAGTCCGGCGTATTTTTTCCCGATGTAGTTCTCCAACACAGAGAGAACGGGCGACACCGTGTACACGTGGGAGTTTGTGTTGAGCACCGATAGAAGAATGTCGCTCACCACCCCAATTGGGTTATTGGAGGCGTAGAGCTTATCCAAGAACCCCGGATTCCAGGTGTTGACGGAGTACTTGAGCACGTTGTCGATATGGCGGAACAACTCGGCGTTGTTGCCGCGGATTCCATCTTCTAGCAAATGGTCGTCCTCGGTGAAGATTTGCTTCAATGTCTGCGGCTCATGGTAGCTGCCTAGCGAGTTTTGCACAAATTTGCCAGCATTGGCATCGGCCGAGGCAACATACTCGACAATGCGGGGATGGATGAGCGAGAGCAACTGGTCAAGCTCCTCGACTCTGTTCTGTTCGAGACTGGACGAGATAGTCATGGGGTGTAGAAGTGGAGATGGCAACTTTTTTTTTTCAGCTAATCCGAGACTAATATTTCGCAGTAAATCGACGCCACAGTGACGAACCCTGGATTCTGCAACATTTCGAATGCGAAACTCCAAAGGACTATGAAAGCACTTCTTGACACGAGCAGACACTTCTGTACCTCGATAGCCCGCTTGCCTGATTTTACTCCACTTTCTGTAACTACACCGGTCGAAATTTGCCAGTTCAACTATGTACATGCCCAGAGCCACCTATTAGACCTCCATAATCGTCGAAGTTGTCAGCCTAGCTCTGGGTCTTCAACCGTTCCTCCTCCTCGCGCAACTGCCTTTGCTTCGACAAGTTCCGGTTCAATACCTCCAACTTCCTCATCTCCTCACGCGCGTCGAAATCTCCACTCGACAACTTGTCGTAGGTGTCGTCGTACTTGCCCGTCGACAACGGAGCATTGCCGCGCATTCTCTTGCGCATGTCGAAAAACCCGTTCTTGCATTCGATGAACGCTCGGAAGTTTGCCACACAAAGCTCTGGTAGGTCTTTCTTCAACTCGGGGTCGCTCAAGCACTCTTTTGGCGTATTTCGCTGTATGAGCACACATGGCGATCTTTGTAAGCAGATGGCGAGCGCCTTCTTTTGGTCCTTGCAACTTGGGAGTTAGTATGCTGATTTTAGAGCCTAGAATAGTGGTAAAGCGTACCTTGCACCCATGGTGGTTAACCTGGAGTATAGTGACGTGATGCTCGCGGTGTAGATAGCGCAGTTTGACACCCGTACACCAGCTTAGGTCGTCAGTTTTGGGCCCCGGGCGAAAACGATGAAAACTGCTGGAGTCAGATGCGAGAAGGTATCAGGAGCATATATAGGGCTCCACTGAATTGCTAGAAGTCTTTTTTTCACCCAATATTTCCCTGAGTGGTGCATAAGCTCGCCCTGCTGGAAAGCTCATCTGCCCACTGTGTGCACTCCCAGAACCACCTGCCATCATCAACACCAGAACTTCCAAATTACAACCAATCCCAACCGTCGCAAAATGATACCGGGGGACGATTCTCTCTACCTTTACAATCTCACACTTCGGCCTCCGTCGGTCGCCCCAAAGTCCATAGCGGGCCAATTCTCGGGTGAGAAAAGAACCCAAGAACTAGTGCTTGCAACTGCATCAACCATCGAACTCTACCGTCCCAATGCGGAGACTGGCAAGGTGACAAAAGTGATGGTCCAGAAGACATTTGCAAACATCCAGAATATCGATACGATCCGACTCACGGGCACACAGAAGGACCTACTAGTGGTGACTTCGGATTCTGGGAAGCTTGTGATACTCGAGTACAAGGACGCTACCTCGAGCTTTGTGCCACTAGTACAAGAGCCTCACTCGAAAAACGGGCTCCGCAGGATCACTCCGGGTGAGTATCTTGCCGTGAATCCGAAGAACCGAGCAGTAATGGTCGGTGCCATCGAGCGGACCAAACTAGTGTACAAGGTCGAAATGGAGAACGTGGCGGGATTGTTGGAGTTGCTGTCGCCGCTCGAGACATCATCCAAAAATCTCCTCACGTTCCTGCTCTGTGCTTTGGATACGGGCTACGATAATCCTGTGTGGGCGGCCATTGAAATCGACTACAAGAACTACGAACGGAAACAGTATGATCCGGCAACTTCGCCACTAACACTTAACTACTACGAGTTGGACCAGGGACTCAACCACGTCGTGATCAGGAAAAGCAAAGGCGACCTCCCTGCATCTGCGAGCTTGCTTGTACCACTTCCTGGTCACATTGGGGGAGTTTTGGTGTGTTGCAACTCTCATCTCATTTACGAGAAGGAAGGAGGCAAGAATAGGGTCTTCCTTCCTCTCCCGATCAGAGAGAAATCCGAAGAGACCGTCATCGTTAATTACTTTGTCCACACGCTCAAAAAGCAGGACTTTTTCATCTTGCTCCAGAGCACTCTTGGTGACTTATTCAAGATCACAGTGGACTACGATTCGAACACCGAGCTGATAGATCGCATGTGTGCAACTTATTTCGACTCCATTCCAGCGTGCAACAGCATTAACGTGCTCAAAAGCGGCTTTTTGTTTGCGAACACTTCAGACAACAATAAGCTCTTTTACCAGTTTGAGAAGCTCGGTGACATCGACGAGACAACACTAGTGTCGGTGGAACAACAAGAGCTCTTGACAACTCCAACTCCCTTCAAACCTCAGGGACTCCAGAACTTGGCCTTGGTGGACATCATGGAGTCGTTGAGTCCGTTGGTCGATGGGTTACTATACGAGCTGTCACTGAAGGACAACCCAGACCCACTCAAGCAGCTTGTCACTCTCTCATCGCATTCATACATGAAGATTTTGACTCATGGAGACCCAACTTCCGAGTTGGTTTCGCTGCCTTTGCCAATCACCCCAACAAATATATTCACAACCAAGACAACAGCAGCGTCTCCCAATGACAACTATTTGGTGCTCACGACCTCGGTCGACTCCAAGACGTTATTGCTTTCTATCGGCGAGGTTGTTGAGGAGGTGAACGACTCCGAATTTGTCGTTGACCAATATACTTTGGCCGTGCAACAAGTTGGCAAATGCTCGGTTGTCCAGATCCACGCCAATGGCATTCGTCACATAAAACACATTTTGGATCCGGAATCTGGAGAAATAACCTCCAAAAAACATACAGACTGGTTTCCCCCTGCTGGTATCACCATTTTGCAAGCCAGCACCAACAGCGATCAAGTTATTGTTGGCTTGTCCAACCGAGAGGTGTGCTACTTTGAAATTGATCCCTCAGACGATCAGCTCACAGAGTACCAGGAGCGATTTGAGGTTTCCGACGGATCCATCACCGCAATTTGTCTCACCAGTGGCTTCATGGACAAAAATGCAACGAAGAGCGATTTCGCGGTCATTGCCTCGTCAAACGAGACGATACAGGTGATCTCGCTCCAGCCCCACAACTGCTTTGACATTATAAGCTTGCAGGCGCTCTCGGCCAACTGTTTATCCTTGTTAATGATGCCGCTGCTGGACCAGGACATGGTATATGTGCACTTGGGGTTGGTCAATGGTGTGTACGCTCGGGTGAACGTCGACACGATCACGGGAAAATTGAGCGACACTAGACTCAAGTACTTGGGCACCAAACCTGTACAACTCAGGAGCATAAAGTTGCCAGGACTCCAGCTGTCAGCACTTCTTTTGATCAGCTCGCGGGCATGGATAGGCTATTTCGGCATTCTCAACGCTTTCCGGTTGGCCCCGCTACTAGGCACCAACATCACCAGTGGAAAGTCGTTCTACTCGGAGGATATCGGCACCGAGAGTGTGGTGGGCATCAGTGACGGAAACCTCAGCATTTTCACGATCGGCAATGAAGATTCTGGAGGTTTCAATATGAACAACGAGTTCTCCACCGAGCTGATCAAGCTCCGGTACTCGCCAAGAAAGCAGGTGAAAGACTCGAAGTCTGATACCGTTTTCGTCATCGAGTCCGAGTTCGGCACCGTTTCTCCGTATCGCTCCAGCGAAAACGAGGTGGACTCAGACTACCACGACGCATTTGGGTATGAGCGGGGTCAAAACTTGTGGGCATCTTGCTTGCAAGTGGTAGACCTTCAACTGGCACAGGTGACCGACACATTTGAATTTGAGGACAACGAGTGCACGACGTCCGTTTGCCAAGTGAGACTCGACGACGCAGACTATCTCGTTGTTGGAACGGCGGTCAACCAGAAATTCCTGCCGCCTTCTGCTACTGGGAGCTTCCTCTACACTTTCGCCATCAAACGATCGAAAACTAAGCCAGTGTCGGTGGAGCTTGTTCACAGAACGCCTGTTGATGTTACTCCAAGTGCATTGACGTCGTTCCACGATAAACTTTTGGCCTGTGTGGGGAACCAGTTGCGGTTATATGAACTTGGACGCAAGCAGCTTCTTCGGAAGCTGTCGACGAAAATTGACTACTTGCGCCGTGTCACTAAGGTGACCCACGAGGGCGGTGATGTGATTTTGGTTGGAGACGCCAGCGAGTCTGTTTCGTACCTCAAATTCGAGTCGAAGAAGAACTGCTTCACTCCATTCTGCAACGACATGATGAAGAGACAAGTCACAGCGTTCCAGTCGCTTGATCACCGTACAGTGATCGGTGGAGACAAATTTGGCAACATTTTCGTGAACCGGATCCCAGAAGATGTGACCCAACAGTTGACGGACAATGTTTTGGTTAATAGCCTGGATCAGTTTCTCGGAGCGTCTGGTTCCAGACTTTCCACATTGTGTGAGTTCTACGTTGGCGACATCGCCACATCCTTCCAAAGAGGAACATTTGTTACTGGAGGAACTGAAAGTGTCATCTACACAGGGATTGAGGGCACAGTTGGAATTCTTGTTCCATTGGCCACAAAACAGGAGAGCGAGTTTCTCGTACTGTTGGAGTCGCTTCTTCGCAAGCACTTCGATGTGTGTTTCGAGGATCTCAACAAATCGAAACTGAATGCCAATTTAGTTGGCCGAGAGCACCTCAAGTATAGAAGTTACTACAATCCTGTCAAGAATGTCATCGATGGAGACTATGTGGAAAAGTTCGCGCTGCTTGATCAGGCAACGAAGGTCAGGGTGGCGGGACAACTTGATAGAACACCAAAAGAGATCGAACGCAAGATTTCCGACTTGCGCAATCGTGCAGCATTCTAGTGATACGCGATATACCAGTTGCCATTAATGAAATATCGCACTCACCTCACTTTCTAGGACAGTCTTGTAGCTCCCCGATAGTAATTATCTCAATCCTCAATATCCAAGTGAGGCGAGTCATTCGGCTCCGCCTTCATTTTGTGTTGTGGAGACCCATTAGGGTGAGCACCTTTCTTGCCCCGGTTTAACGTTGGACTTGTCTGACCGTCGTCGGCATCACCATTCTTACTTCCTGGAGTTTGGCCATTTGGAGTGCTAAATTGGACAAAGTTCCAAAAGGCTGGTGAAGATTGATTGATATTGGTTCCGTTACCGTTACCGACCTTGGCTGCTGCTTTTGATCCACGTTCAGGAGTGAACGCTTCTAGAGGAGCAATTTTCTTTGGCGAATTGAACCCGATCCCCAAGTCTGTGTTATTGTTTGTGGAAGGTGCAGTGGAAGTTTGGTTCGACACACTGGTATTGCGGAAATGGGAAGTGTTCGTAGAAGTAAACCCACTCAACTCGGCCATGCTGCTGTCCGAGGCGCCCCTGCTAGGCTGAGCGCTGTTTTTGTATGTGTTCATTCCAGATGAAAAATTTGCACCCGCGGGTGGCATTCCGTTGGGGTGTGGGAGATTGAATGACGGAGCGTTCCCAATCTGAGGGAGCTTGTGAGCATTTGAGTCAGTACTGGAAGAGCGTCTTATCGGAGACGCAAGTTCGCCTTGTGGACCCTGCGTGTTGAATGCCGGTAGTTGTTGCAGAGGTTTCCGGTTCTGCGGTTCCGTGAGCATCATGTTTAGCTGCTGGTAGTTATTAGCTCCATAGGCACCAGGGTAAGAGTTCTGTGGCAAATATTGCTGTTGGTTGCCCGAATAAGTAGGCTGATTGAGCGGCATCCCCGTGTAGGGCATGGGCTGGCTCACTCGTTGTATGATGTTAGGATTATGGTCCACGGCTCCGTTTCGCTGTTCAAAAGACCCAGACGAATGCAATTCAGGTTTGAACATCGGTTGAGACTCTGGGAGCTGCGAGTGCGTAGCCAAATGCATCTGCAAAGTTCTGGAAACGGACGAGCCACGACGAGTTTTCAGTAGCGTGCCGTTCTGGATCTTCTTCATGAAGTCCAGCTTGTATGACTCGCTGATTTGCCACTTCATACCCTTACCCGGTTCATTAGGCCGACGGGGCACTTTTTCAAAAGCCTTGTTCAACGACAAGTTGTGTCTGATAGAATTCTGCCACCCAGTTTTCAGGTACTTGTAGTATGCGTAGTGCGACGAGATCCACGCGTAAATTTCAGCCAACGACATGACGCCATCTGGATTCAGCAAAATTGCCTGCGTGATCATTGTAGCATATGAATAGGGAGGCTTCACATCTTTCGCCTCTTCTCTGGACAAGTCCTGGTCAAGGTTGTTTTGCAAAGACACCGCAGACACTTGCGAAGGCAGGTGGCTCAAGTGAGACTTGTCGAACATCTGGAAGTTCGTCATGCCCAGAAACAGTCCCACGCTCATCAGAGGCATATGTGGCGCGTTCATAGCGCTTCCCGGACCCATGCCGGCGTTGGTCTTAGCCAACTTCTTGGGGTCCAGCTTGTACCTGGCGAGGCAAACGGATAACATCTTTTGCAGAATGCTGGGCGGCGCGTCGGGCAAAATGAACATCATCTGCGTTCCTCCAATGTCCAAAATCGCGCCCGAGTGCAACGGTGTGGCGTTGTCGGCACCCACGGCGATTTTTGCTCCGTCAACGCGAGCACCGTTGCGACCTAACACCTTGAACTCCCAACATCGCAAGTCGATGTTGTACGTGATGGATGCATGCTGACGCGATACCACCTTCGCTGGGCCCAAGTCGATATCCACTTGGGGAGATGGAGGCGCCTGGATGTGGGGACCTGTTTCGGTGTTTCTGCCAATCAGAATCGCCAACAGTTTCACGTAGAAAGTCCAGTTGCACCCGGCGATTTTCGCGTACGCCTGGACCTCCGTGGCCAAATTCTTGTCATTGGCAAAGTTCATGGCCACATACGTTTTCTCCTCGGGCTGTTGCAACGTTGAGATCACCGCATTGACCAATTCCTGAGGATTGTCGAAGCTCGGGAGAGCTTCATCATGCGGGCGCTTTAAGTCGGCCATGGTGTTGAGCTATGAGTATGGATGCCTTGTTAGCAATTTCAATTGCAAATCGTTTGTGGGCAGCTGGGTGTGGCGGGATCTCCAAGCTGTCAATAAAGGATGAAAGGTGTTTTTTTTTTCTTGCTGAGGGAGGAAGTGGCCTTTGCGCTAAAAAAAATCCCAATCAAAGGGAAAATAACGTTAGCTTGATGCGTGGGGCCAGATGCGGCGAGGATGCAATGATTACTCGTGTGGAGACGCTCACCAGTTGGTGTTTTGTGAGTAGGTTTTGGCCTATGGTGAGAAATTTCTCTGGACAAAAACAGACGGAGTGCATACAGTGCGGGGAGGAAGTGCCGTAAGCACAGAACAGCGCCGGAGAAATTGGGCGTGGCCGATACAATAGGGACACGGCAGGCACGGAGGCACCCTAAATGGCGGGAAGTACTGGTTTAAACCGTCAAAGTGATTTTTTTCCAGGCCATGGCCAAACTATTCGGCAAAGCTGCATGGCTATATACGAGGGAGTAATTGCTGCCCCAGACACCTGGTGCCAGGCTGTCTGCAGAATGTTTATTTACACGTCCTCACTGCGTTTGGGTCACGTGTGGAATTTGCCAGATTCTAGGAGGCACGGGTGCGCGCTTGGCGTGCGGGCGTCTTGGATGCTGATCACCAGGTGCAAAATATCCACCAGATGCGAATAATCGGGCACTTCTCGCTGCTTTTTGGTTTCCTTCTTTTTTTCCCCTAAAGAACCTTTTCGTAGTTGATCGGAATCACAAACGACTCGATCTGCGTGTCAAACCCCCTGGCGTCGGTGGCCTCTCGCGTTGACACATCTACCTCCGTATCTTCCTCCTCCATTCTTTTCTTGAGGAGGTCGGTTTCGTCAATAATGTCAAACTCGTCTTCTTTCTCCTCATACTCGTCGTTTTCCTCGATCTCCACAAAATCGGGGGCCAACGCACTCCATTTCAGGGGGAACTGCACCAGCCAGAGGTACACTGCTCCACTATCAAGCCCCGTGGCCCCAATCATGCACTTGCTGTAGTTCCACTTGACGTCAATGAGCTCCTCCTGCGAGCCTTCAAGAATCTTGATGAGCGAACCCATCGACGTCTCCCACACATACAAATCTTGCGAGCTCTGGCCAAACGTGGAGGCAACAAGAAAGTCCGAGTTGTGGTTGAACGCCACCGTGTTCCACTGGAGCCTGTTCACCACATCCTGGTACCGGTGCTCAATGTCAAACTCCCACAGCGCCGGGTCGCGATTATTGAGCATGTCTGGTAAATTGATCTGGCGAATGATCCGGTCCGACGAGTTCACTGCCAACTTGCGGCCGTTGGGGGAGATCTCAAGCGTCTTGATGTTGCTGTTGGTGATTTTCTCCAGGCGCACTGTGCGCAAGTCCGCCGTGTTGATGATGTGGAGCCACCCTTTGCTGGTTCCTGTCATTACGTAGTCTCCCAGCGGCGTGAAGCAGGTCACGAGCGTGCGGTGCTTGGAGTCTCGTCTTTTTGAGTCTTCGTCATCGTCGTCGTCCTCACTCACCGGCTCTGTCTGTAGCTTTGTGATTTTCTGCTCCCCGCTTGAAAAGTCCACGTAAACGGGGTCGTCTTCGAAAATCGACGCTGTGAATGCCGAATGCCGCCGCGGATGAAACAGCGCCTGCCAGATCGGGCTGTTGAACCTGACCTTCTGCAAGATTGCCGGGTTGTCGTCGTAGGTCTCGACATTCACTTTGCTCAAGTCCCACACGATGCAACACCAGTCCTGCGAGGCAGAGAGCAAGTACTGGCCGCAATTGGACCATCTGAGCGACGTGACGGGTCTTGTGTGGCCGCCACGTGACAACAACGCGATTAGCCCATTACTCACAAGGTCGTAGATGGCGATGGTACCGTCACTTAGTCCAGACGCTAGATAGTCGCCTTTCGCGTTGAACTGGATGGTGACGGAGTGGCCGTACTGCAATGTCTGCACGAGTGTATCTGGGTACTCCTTGGCGACCGTGAAGGGGTCCTGGAGGGACAAGTTCATTGTTTTGTGGGTCGGGTGTTGATGTTTGGAGCAGTAGAAGTAAGTCAAGCACTGGATCCTGCAGCTACGGCTAGTGGTAGATGGAGGTGGGATGTGAAAGAGAAAGAAAGAAAGAAAAACAGAAGAGAAAAATAAAGATGGAGAGTGAAGTAAAGACGAAATCAATCAGCGGAAGCGACCAAGATTTGGGGGCCTGAGCTGATTTCTCTTGTCTTTCCGTCCTCTCGTTGTGTCTTACGGTCTGTGCAGTGAGAACAGCCCACAGTACTTCTACACCAAGACCAAAAAGTGGAGCACAAGAAAAAAAAAAGAAAGAAAGAATAGACCATAGGCGCGGAAGAACTCGTCTTTTCTACTTTCTCCCACTCGCAACTCAATTCCTATTTCCTCTTCACCTGTTCACCGACCTCCACACATCTATCTACTGGTGCTTATCTCTATACAGGCACGAACCGTGTATCGACCCTCCACCTTCTACTACTCCATCCACAATGTCCACTCTCTCGCCGTCGGGAAGCACGGCGAGTTTCCCGACACTGGCTAGTCTGTCCACTGGCCACACCCGCCGAAAAAAATTCGACGACAGGGCGCAGACCGCCGTGTCGCTCCAACTTAAAAGTCACGCCTCAATCACTCAAGAAGTGCCCGAGCTTATCACGTCGGAGGCCTCGTCAAAAGTGCTGAACATGGTCCGCTGGTCTGACATCAAGCACGTGTCCAAAGTGATCAACTCGGCAGATTTCGTCTCGGCGTTCGGCGTGCCGCTGTACATTGAACTTTCCCCAATGTACATAGCGGTAGGCACCACCTTGGGCGCCATCATCGGGTTCAATTACCTCCAGGACGTGCAGTTCATGTTGGTTCTTCATCGAAATGAGTATCCCGGGTTCGTTCCCGGGTGTGCAGTGACCACAATGGCGTTCTCTGGCGACTCTACCTTTTTCGCTGCTGGATACATGGACGGCAAGATCGCCGTGTGGGACTTGAATAGCCAGAGCACCAAGCACAATGGCTACTCCGAGATCTATCCGTACGAGATCATCCACTCGATCTCGTTGGAAAATCGTTTTGCCCGCAACTACCAGGGCCATTTGACTGGAGTGCCAGTGAACAGCGTGCAATTTGTGGGCGATCTGCAGCACCATTTGGTGTCTTCCGATGTTTCGGGACTAGTGTTTTTCCACCATGGCTTCAAGAAGTTCTTGAAAACTTACTATGTGTCGCTGAAGTTGTTGGGTCAGAATGACACCAACCAGAGCGACCAGTCCGAGAAATACACCATTAAAAGCTGCATGGTGCTACCGATGGGCACGTCGCCGCAAATCACCGACCACATTGGTCTTGCTGCAGTCATGACAAGCAACATTCTCGCCATTGTGTCTATTCGCTCATTGAACAACCCAAGCTCGATCAATCCAATCACTCACTTCAAAATCTCCAAGTCAAAGCATGTCAGGACAAACGGAGACCCTGTGTCGGGCAGTCTAGCGTGGTATCCGTGCATTTCACGCAATGAGAAGGAGGTCCACAACGCTAAGTTGGCATACGCCTGGAACAACGTGCTCACAGTTCTCGAGGTAGACAACAACGGAATCCCTTCAAACATTATGCAAGTCATTGGCGACTTGAAGGATAAGGACAGAGCGATACCAAGATTGCCTATCTTCAAGACGGCTCGATGGTACACAAGCAATCCGGGAGACCACATTGTGAACTTGAGCTGGCTCAACTCAGAGATTTTGACGGCATTGGTGCAAATCCCGGAAACCACCGAGACCAAACTTCACTTTCTTTATTACTCCAACGAGAATGGCAAGACAACATTTATCGAGGTTGGCGTGGATGATCTTGACTCACAGCAAATCAGCTGGAACACACTCGAGTCCAAAACAAAAGATCACGCCCACACATTTCAAAATTATCATAACTCGCTCAAAATCTTCAGACATACGTTCATGACTTTGGTGAATTCACATTCTCTCTCGCAGAGGAAAATCTTGACCGGGAAGGTGTTCAAGTGGGCTGACCGCTTGATGGATTTCTTGAATCAGAAGGATTTTCTTGCCGCACTTCTCAAGGCGAGAGAATACTACTGCTCAGAGAACTTTGGCCTTTTAGTGCTCAGTGGGCTTCCTCATACCACCGAAAAGCGCCACGAGGTGGTGCGCCCATTTCTCATCCAGATAATGACCGAATCTGTGGCTCCTCTCTTTTCGAGCGTCGAGGAGCCGGCAGACTCTCAAAAGATTTTGCTGCTATATTTGCACACCATCGCGATGTTCACCAACGACAATCGTGGAGTGCTAACCAATGACTTGCAGGACATCTTGGAGTTGGTCCACGAATATATCGCCAACGAGGAAGTGTTCTTTTCTCGTCTCAGAGACTTCATCCTCAGCATGCAGATTCGGAACCTCTCCCCGGTTTTGTTCAAGCATTTGGTGGAGTTCTACGCGCAAAGAGGCGAGGGAGATCTCCTCACGGAACTCATTTGCATACTTGATACGAGAACTCTTAACATCGATGAAACTCTTCGACTTTGTGACCTACACGAGCTTCGTGAGTGCAGCGTCTACATCTGGAATCAACTTTTGCACGATTACATGACTCCGTTCATCCGGCTTATAGAAGACATGGATCTGCCAAAGTACGACGATGAACAGAAACTGCTTGTGTTCTCTTACATGTCTTACATTCTCACAGGACGGCAATTTCCCAGTGACGAATTATTGAGTGCCTCCGATGAAGAATTGAGCAGAACGGCCGTGTGCCACCTTTTGTTCAGCATGAATACCATAAACTGGCCCGAGGGGTCGTCGAGTGTTTTTCTTGAGCATGAACTGGGGTCGATATTGCCGTACCTATCCAAGTTCTTGAGGTTCAGCTCATTCGAAACGCTTACGTCTCTTAATGAATTTTTCGAGCACCCGGTGTTGAACTCAGATACACCAGGGGAGCTCAATCGGCAATATATCATTGAAGCATTGATCGATGTCATGCTGGTTAATTCAAAAGATTTCAACGACGCAGACCTCGTGCAACTCTCCATTTTCATCGCCAGAAATTACCCAAAATACTTCCAGTTCATTCGACTTCTGGAAACAACTTTGCATGTTACTGTGGAGCGTTTATGCAACAACAGAGACCCAGAATTACATGGCGACTGCGAGCTTGCCTTGCAGAGCTTGCTTCCATACTACGATGTTGAAAGTGATAAGTTTCTCATCGAACAAATCAAAGCAGCCAAATTCTACGACGTCTTGTTTGGCATCTACCGAAGCGAGGGTAAATTTGCAAATGCTTTGGATGTCTGGCTCCAGAAACAGCGAGAAATGACATCAATGAATTACGAGAGAAACTTCTACGTGCTCGCGTCCATGATCGAAGCAACGTTTGTGTCTGGTACCGGCAGCAGCCAGGAAAAGTCTCAGCTCATCGAGTTTATCGGTGACCATTTTGACGAACTCATCTCTCGCAACACAGAAGACATGGTGGTATTGGCAAACACCCACAATCGCGACTTGCACCAGATGGTGCTCAAATGCAACGACCACGAGGTGGCATATAAGTACTTGGATGTCCTTTTCAGACGGTATGGAGTGAGTGAAATAGGAGGCTCGGGCATCGAGCTTGTCACGAGGTACATCGAGCTTTTGTGTGAGTTTGCTCCAAATTCCGTTGTGGCTAGCCTCCACGATTTCGCTCCGATCATCACGAAGTTTCCTGAGAATAGAGAGTCCTTAGAGAGCTTCCTCGACGCGAGCGGCCAGGTTGTTGCCCTTTCTGTTGTGCTTATGGCCGATGGCCGCCATGCCGAGGCTCTAGATCAATTGACTCGTGCAATTGATGAAGAAGTCACCGCACAGAGTCCGTCATCTACAGACAAGATCGACCAACTAATCGCTGGCGCGCTCTCGGTGTGTGAAGATGCACCAAATGAAGAGTTGTGGAAATCATTGGTGGAAAAGCTTGTTCAAATGACGTCGAAGTCAGACGCTGACGCACTTGTTGTGTTGAACAAAGGGATCTACCAGTGTTTCCGCAGTGTCACCAGGCAAAACAAGCGGTCGTCGAAGGATGCCTTCACCAGCATTTTCAACGACATCTTGGAGCTGGCCACCATCTCCAATGTTCGGGCCATTCTCCAGGAGATCCTCACGTCGTACTACTTCGAGAGTGAGATGCACAGGATCACCGTGGGCAAGATCAACCAGGGAATCTACAAGTACATGCACCAGGTCAATATGGATACTTTGCAAGGGTGGCTTGTCAAGACGCAAAACTGCACGAGCTGTGGGAAGCCAATATGCGGTAAAAACGTCACCAGCATCAACATGCTAGCATGGGAAGAAAAAGAGCGGAGCCGGGCATTTGCCGACCACGACCTCCAGAGAAGCTACAAAGAAGCAGATATCATTCTATTCAAGTGTGGGCACCACTACCATTGTGATTGTCTAGCGAATTTGGGGAGCATGGGCAAATGTGTCATCTGCACACGCGAATGAGGCGTGCACATGTGCAGCAAGAGAAGCAACATAGGCACTGGGCGAGAAGACATAATAATAGTAATAAAGAAGAAAAAAAAAAGTAAAAAAGATTTAAGAATGCGGCCCATGTGGTCGAAGCTCCAGCAAGCGAAGTCAGCCTCCTCGAGCCCCCACTAGCCTCAAAAACCGCGACCCGATGGCCTCAGCCCCGTTGATTAATTCTATTTTGGGCGCCCACTCGTAGGTCACGTGGCCGCCCCAATCCCCCGGCAACCGAGCAAATGAAGAGCACAAAGCCAATAGGTGGCGTCCGGAAGTCGTTCACAGCTTCCACACTCCGGAATCGAAAAAGGGTCGCCCGTTCCTGAGTGGTGTTTTGGTTGGGAACTAAGCCAGGAACCCACAGGTCGAATAAAATGGGCTTTTCGCTTCCTGCGCAATCACATTTCCCGATGCGGGTGCGAAGAAAACATTTGGGGCATTTTTAGAAGCATCGGGGCCTTTTCAGTGGGCTTCGAACGACCCGTCAAGTGCCTCATTCCTTTGGTTTCCAAGAGGCTTCTTCTCCTTGATCCGCAAGCATGAGCCACTACGACGACGACGACGACTTGTTTGGCGACGAAAAACCCCGCAACGTGTCGTCGGGGTCCGATCCCAGAACCCACAGCACCGTCATTGATGACGACGACGACTTCTACGAGAAATTGGGCGGCAGTCTTTACGGCGGCCTGAGCGTGATGTTGCTGCCTCCTCCCGCCAGACTGAGCATGGCGGTACTGCCTCCGCCCACCAGACTGAACGTTCGGTTCCAGGAAAGACCGCTTTCGTCGCTTGCCGAATACCCGGCCACCACCTCCTACGACTACGACCTCGAGGTGCCCCAAAGCACATACAACCGCTACAGCAGAATCACCCAGATGTCGGACCACCCGATGGCCATGCGCAACAGCTTCCAGCCCATGGCAATGCCCCAGCTCGACACCAGCGACTACAACGTGAACTTGTTGGAGGAGGCCGACGACGGGTTGGATCCGTTTGGTGACGACGACTCGCTTTTTTCCGAGACGGGAGAAGAGCCTGTGCGGCGCATGACCACGCTTCGGCGCCGGCCCCAGGCGCTGGGTGAGGACGACGACTTCACGCCACGCCTCAACTACACAAAGACCATCAAAAGAGCGCGCTTGGTGCGTGGCCACTACATCATTGATGCCCCGGTGCCCAAGGCGTTGCTCAACATCTACGCTCGCCCGCAGTTCGGCGACAGCAACGAGACGTCGTTCACACGGTACTCGGGTGTGACGTGCGGGCCGTCGAACTTCGGGAAGTTCAACTACAGCCTCCGCCAGTCGATGTACTCGCCGCCTCGCGAGACCGAGATCATGGTGTGCATCACCATGTACAACGAGGACGAGATCCTCTTGGGCAGAACCCTCAAGGGTGTGTTCGACAACATCAAGGACTTGACAAACAGAACAGACCCAGCTTGGGGAGATGGCTCGTGGAAGAAGATCACGGTGGTCATAGTGAATGACGGGCGTATTCAGCTCAACGAGAGAACTCAAAAGCTTTTAACGGCTATGGGGGTGTTCCAGGACGGATACGCCAAGTCCAAGGTCAACGACCGCCCGGTCAAGGCGCATTTGTATGAGTACACCACCACCGTGGGCATTGAGAGAGTCTCCAAGGAGAGAGTGTACTTGAACGTGAGTCTGACGCCCGTGCAGCTTCTTTTCTGCTTGAAGGAGAAAAATGCCCGGAAAATTAACTCGCACCGGTGGTGCTTCCAGGCGTTCGCTCCGTTGCTCAACCCGAAAGTGGTGATGTTGTTGGACTGCGGAACAAAGCCTTCCAAAGACGCATTCTACCACTTGTGGCGCTCGTTTAAAGATCCAAATGTGGCGGGTGCGTGTGGAGAGATGAGAGTCGGGTTGGGGCCCGGAAAACAGCTCTTGCTGAACCCGTTGGTTGCCGCCCAGAACTTCGAGTATAAGATCTCAAATGTTTTGGACAAGCCCATGGAGTCTGTGTTCGGCTTCATCAGTGTGCTTCCGGGTGCCTTCTCAGCATACAGATGGGACGCCTTGCTCAACGTGAATGGAAAAGGGCCTTTGGAGAAATACTTCAAAGGTGAGTTTCTTCATCAAGGTGCCCAGCTCGATAAAGATGACGACGAGTTCGAACTCAAGGAGAGAAATTTCCAGGAGCTGGGCATTTTCACGTCAAACATGTACTTGGCCGAAGACAGAATCTTGTGTTTCGAGTTGGTGGCCAAGCGAGACAAGAATTACGTCTTGCGGTACGTCAGCGGTGCCAAGGCCGAGACCGATGTACCTGAACATATCGACGACTTCGTGTTGCAGCGTCGACGTTGGCTTAACGGCTCGTTGTTTGCAGCCATGTACTCGATTGTGCATTGGACGAGTATCTGGCGCTCGAACCATTCGCTTTTGCGGAAACTCTGGCTCCAGCTTGACTTCTACTATCAGGCCGTGACAGTGTTGGTGTCCTGGTTTTCACTTTCGTCTTTCTTCCTTGTTTTCCGTATCTTGACGAAGAACTTGGGATCGTCGTTGGTCGGATTCACATTGGGTAAGTACCTCTCGATTGCATTCTTGTGGATCTACGTGGCGTGTGTTGTGTGTACGTTCGTTTTGGCGTTCGGTAATACGCCTCGTGGTACCCGCAAGTTCTACTTCACCATCACGGTGGTGTTTGCAATCATCATGGCATACTTGACTTTCGCAGCGGTGTACTTGGCTGTCAGTACTGTCAAGCTCGTCTTGAAGAACAACAAGGGCCACTTCAACGCCTCGATGCTCTTCACCAATGAGAAGTTCAGGGACCTTGTGGTGTCGATGCTCAGTACCTATCTTCTTTACTTCATCGGAGCCATCATTCACGGTGAGCCCTCGTTCATGGCCACCTCGTTCCTCCAATACCTTATGATTTCCCCCTCGTACGTCAACGTGTTGAATATCTACTCTTTCTGCAACATCCATGACGTGTCGTGGGGTAACAGAGACGTGCCACAGGCGAAGGACTTGGGAACAGCGAAAGTAGCCGACAAGGACGGCCAATTGATCGTGACGGTGCCTGGGTCGGACCAGGAGCTCGAAGAATCCTACATGAACACCGTGGAGGAATTGAAAGTGCCTCCGGTGGTGGAGGTGCCGGCTACGACCAAGAAACAAGATGACGACTCGTACTACGCCTTTATCCGTACTATCACGGTGTTGGTGTGGATGTTGACGAACGCCGTATTGATTGCGGTGGTGTTGGCCAGTGGCGGCAACAACGACTCCACATGGAACGACGACCGCAACTCCACCATTTTCTTGACGGTGATCTTGTGGGTGGTGTGTGCGTTGGCTGGATTCCGTCTTGTGGGGAGTCTGATATATGTAGTCCAGAAGATGGTGCGGCCAATAAAGTGGTGGTTCCAGCTGCGGAAAACAGTTTAGATAAACGTTTGCATTAGAGGTACTTTGACATGCCAGAGGACAATAGAGAGTAAGCCAGGGCGATTACGTCAGAATTGCACGTATGGGGAGGGCCCAATTGAACCCAAATTAGCATTGTGGCTGACAAAGGTTACGAGATTCTCAATTTCTGGAGAGAAAACCGCGATGCTGACTAAATAACAAACTGCGACCATAAATCGAGTCTGCACAAACAGAAAAATTGTTTGGTATCCCTGCAACCGCAACAGCCGCTCATACTCTGTTAATTACATTTTCGATCAGAATTATGGTCGGGCCTAACTTTTCACTCCACACTAAGGCAAAAACACAAGACAGCGGCGACATTGTGCGGCAGGGCCGACATGCACACAAGCGATGGAAAGCGCCGAGTGTGCCGAAAAATGACGTCGCCCAACGATCGGCCCCCATGTCGCATGGCACTTCATCACCAGTGTGCCGAGTATATTGCCGGGGAAATTAGAGTCCACACTAACGTCCACGGCGTTCGCAACCCAGGAGAATGTCGTGCGAGCGAGAATGCTGCAAATGACTGCACCAGGGGAATTGGGGCCAACGGTTTGGAACTGATCCACTCGCGGCACCAATAGAGGTAACTAGTGGTAACTAGCGGTAATTTTAAGGGTACGCCTGGTGTCGCCCTGGCGGGACGCATCCACCGTTACACGCTACTGTGGTTACGCTAACCCCGCCGAGCGACGGAGTAAAGTGAGAAAAGTCGTCGAGCGAGCCGCACAACGGTTTTCCAGGAACGAATGAACGACAAGCAAATCTCATCCAGTGGGGCCATGCGGGGCTGTTGGGATGAGGGTAGCGGGCGGTTGAAATTAACCCATCAAAAAAATAAAACAACACACAAGAAGTAAGACCGATGCAAAAAGATAAAAAAGAAACGCGGCGCTCCCACCGGGCTCTGTTGTTTTTACCAACCTCGGGCATCCGATGCTGTTCGGCGACAACGGCTGCCACCGGAGTAGTCGGCGAGGTTAGCCTCGCACTCCCACCGGCAAATTAGCGACCAGGTGGGGCCCGAGCGGCACACGACCACCGGATAAAAAAAAATTCTTGGACGGGACAAACAGTGCCGACGCCAATCGAGCCTCTCAGGCACCGATTGCCCATAGTAGGACGCAGCAAGCGTGAGAGGAACCGGCGGGCTAATCCTGGAATTGGCGACAATTTCACGCGGCTGTCGAGCAGGCAAGCGGTGTGATCCGTGGAATCCGCTAGCTGGCGCCAGTGGGCCGGACCCCTGCCGGCGCGACATTTTGCGAGATTTTAGGCCCAGTTCCCAGCGACATCAAGCGGAGACGCTTGGAATGTGCCGAGTGCTACCGACACCAGGAAAAGTTTTAGCGGGCGCCACAGGTGGGTTGCTACTTTCTGTTTCAGGCCCCGATCGCAACGTTGGTTTTTCTTGTTGGAGTACATTTGCTGGCTTGCACGGTTATCGCAGAGCCAGCCTTCTCGATTAGTGCGGGAGCGAGCCTAAACGGGAAAGCGAGACAGCGGCATGTCGGAAAACCAGCGGAAGGGCAAATTATCTCGAGCAATTGCAAGAGGCTGGTGCTGTGTGCAGGAGGAGCGTCGTTTCGTCCGAAACAAACCAAGAGGTAAATAGTGGTGCGGTGGAGGAAGACACCGCGACATTTTCTCCGACACTAAAAGTTGTTATCTTCCATGCTTCCTCCATGCAGGCGGCCCTCGACGTCAAATCTCTGCCCTCGCCCTGGCAACCAAGTCAGCCATTCCACGTCAATGGCAGTTTCCACCACCGGAAACACACGGCCACCTTCTCAGGGGGCACGGGTTTCAGGGTAGACCGTTCGTAGTAGTCAAGCGCTTCCAAACAGTCGACAATTGCCGGGGGAAAACCATGGCATTACGCAATCTGACATCGGCAGCTCGGGATAACTGGGTAGTTCTATTGGCCAGTGGAGTCGGCACCTCGGGTAGCCCTGCAGGAAAGGCGGCCTCCCAACTCAAACGGAGTAAAAATTGGAGGGCCCCTCGATAATTGGGCCCATGCCGCTCCGCAGAGCACTCCAAAGCACCGAAACCACATTGTAGACTTGAGCCGAACACAAAAATCCCAAAAGTTTGCGGGAAATCCACAACCTAGTCTGCTGGCCCTGAACGAAAAAAGCTTCTGGTGAGGGTGGGAAGATGCGACATCCTACACACAGAGATACGACATGCCTTCCCAAAACGTCCATTTTTGTTTATCCCATAATTCCCTCATTTCAAGGAAATTACCAGACGAAAAAAGAAAAAAAAATCCCATATAAATCCACCGCCCCCAGCCCTTCCGACGAAGGTTTTTTTTCTTTTTCTGCCCTTAGTTGTCGATTCCAATCATGAGTGCAACTGAACCAACCACTGAAAAGGTCCCAAAAACCGTCGAGGATGACGACGAGGATGAGGACATTGACCAGTTGATTTTGGATTTGCAATCCAACGCCGCTGGTGACGATGAAGAATCCGACGAGGAAGAGCAGGGAAGTTTCAAGGCTGTTCCTGAGGAATTGTTGCAGACCGACCCAACCACCGGTTTGTCTGAGGACGAAATTGTCAAGAGAAGAAAGAAGTACGGTTTGAACCAGATGGCTGAGGACTCTGAGAACTTGGTTCTCAAGTTTATCATGTTCTTCGTTGGTCCTATCCAGTTCGTTATGGAGGCCGCTGCCGTTTTGGCCGCTGGTTTGGAGGACTGGGTCGATTTCGGTGTCATTTGTGCTTTGCTTTTGTTGAACGCCGGTGTTGGTTTCATCCAGGAATACCAGGCCGGTTCCATTGTTGAGGAATTGAAGAAGACATTGGCTAACACCGCCAACGTGATCAGAGACGGTCACTTGGTTGAGATTGAGGCTAACCAGATTGTTCCAGGTGACATTTTGCAGTTGGAGGACGGTGTCGTCATTCCAGCTGATGGTAGAATTGTCACTGAGAACTGTTTGTTGCAGGTTGACCAGTCCGCTATCACCGGTGAGTCCTTGGCTGTTGACAAGAGACACGGTGACTCCACTTACTCTTCTTCTACTGTTAAGACCGGTGAGGCTTTCATGGTTGTTACCGCCACTGGTGACAACACTTTCACTGGTAGAGCCGCTGCTTTGGTTAACAAGGCTTCTGGTGGCCAGGGTCACTTCACTGAGGTCTTGAACGGTATTGGTACGGTGTTGCTTATCTTGGTTATCATCACTTTGCTTGTTGTCTGGGTTGCTTGTTTCTACAGATCTGTCAAGATTGTTTCCATCTTGAGACACACTTTGGCTATCACTATCATTGGTGTCCCAGTTGGTTTGCCAGCCGTCGTTACCACCACCATGGCCGTCGGTGCTGCTTACTTGGCTAAGAAGCAGGCTATTGTCCAGAAGTTGTCTGCCATTGAGTCCCTTGCTGGTGTCGAGATCTTGTGTTCTGACAAGACCGGTACTTTGACCAAGAACAAGTTGTCCTTGCACGAGCCATACACCGTTGAGGGTGTTGAGGCCGACGACTTGATGTTGACTGCTTGTTTGGCTGCCTCTAGAAAGAAGAAGGGTCTTGACGCTATTGACAAGGCTTTCTTGAAGTCTTTGATCAGCTACCCACGTGCCAAGGCTGCTTTGACCAAGTACAAGGTTTTGGAGTTCCAGCCTTTCGACCCAGTTTCCAAGAAGGTTACCGCTATTGTCGAGTCCCCAGAGGGCGAGAGAATTGTCTGTGTTAAGGGTGCCCCATTGTTCGTTTTGAAGACTGTTGAGGACGACCACCCAATCCCAGAGGACATCCACGAGAACTACCAGAACACCGTCGCTGAGTTTGCTTCCAGAGGTTTCAGATCTCTTGGTGTTGCTAGAAAGAGAGGTGAAGGCCACTGGGAAATCTTGGGTATTATGCCATGTATGGACCCTCCAAGAGACGACACTGCTGCTACCATTAACGAGGCCAGAAGATTGGGTTTGAGAGTCAAGATGTTGACTGGTGATGCCGTTGGTATTGCTAAGGAGACATGCAGACAATTGGGACTTGGTACTAACATTTACGATGCTGACAAGTTGGGTCTTTCCGGCGGTGGTGACATGGCTGGTTCCGAGATTGCTGACTTTGTTGAGAACGCTGATGGTTTCGCTGAGGTGTTCCCTCAACACAAGTACAACGCCGTTGAGATTTTGCAGAACAGAGGTTACTTGGTTGCCATGACTGGTGACGGTGTCAACGATGCCCCATCTTTGAAGAAGGCTGACACTGGTATCGCTGTCGAGGGTGCCACCGATGCTGCTAGATCCGCTGCCGACATTGTTTTCCTTGCTCCTGGTTTGTCTGCTATCATTGATGCTTTGAAGACCTCCCGTCAAATTTTCCACAGAATGTATGCCTACGTGGTGTACCGTATCGCTTTGTCTTTGCACTTGGAAATTTTCTTGGGTCTTTGGATTGCTATCTTGAACAAGTCCTTGAACATTGACTTGGTTGTCTTTATTGCCATTTTCGCTGATGTTGCCACCTTGGCCATTGCTTACGACAATGCTCCATACGACCCAGAGCCAGTTAAGTGGAACCTTCCAAGATTGTGGGGTATGTCCATTATCTTGGGTATCATTTTGGCTATCGGTACCTGGATTACTTTGACCACCATGTTTATGAAGAAGGGTGGTATCATCCAGAACTTCGGCTCCATTGACGGTGTTTTGTTCTTGCAGATCTCCTTGACTGAGAACTGGTTGATTTTCATCACCAGAGCTAACGGTCCTTTCTGGTCCTCCATTCCATCGTGGCAATTGTCTGGTGCTGTGTTGTGTGTTGACATCATTGCTACCTGTTTCACTTTGTTCGGCTGGTGGTCCCAGAACTGGACTGACATCGTCTCCGTGGTTAGAACCTGGGTGTTCTCCTTCGGTGTCTTCTGTGTCATGGGTGGTGCCTACTACTTGATGTCTGGCTCTGAGGCTTTCGATGACTTCTGTAACGGCAGAAAGCAGAAGAAGCAACAGCCAGACCACAGATCTGTTGAGGACTTCTTGGTCTCGATGGCCAGAGTTTCTACTCAGCACGAGAAGTCTTCTTAAGCGATTTCGATTGCTTTGTGACATCTATTGCCAATGCCTGTCATTCCCGCCTGGTATTGGTAACATTATTTTCTGATTCCCGATTCCCCCGTCATTTTAAGATAATTTCGTATTATAGTAATAGATAATGATCTAAAGCGATTACACCCGTAGAATGGCCACATGGGCCGTGCTCATAGTGGAGAAATTTTGCTCGTACAGTCGGCATGAGGGAGTCGGCTATATGCCGAGCCAAATGTCGCAGTACCGCAATCTTCACTTTTGCGAGGTTATACGACGGCTGGCCAATTTCGGAGGACATGAAATTACCCCTTCCCGAAAAGAAATTCATAAATTGGGTTCTTTCGATTAACTCACGACATTTCGTTATCGATACGGCGCCAGGTTCCAAGAACCCCTCAATCGAGTCCGGTGCAGGTTTATTGCATTGCTCACCCTTACCCAATTCAAGATTGCAGAAGATTACGAGACCATTTGCAGTCGTTATTCAAGACTTTGAATTAATTTCTTGACGAATAGCGAACTTCTTCGCGTACATAGATGGTGAAACCATCAGGTGAAAGCATGCAGCCCGTGTGCACGAAGTGCACCACTTTTCCGGTTTTGAGGTGAAACTCCAACCGGTTTGAAAACTCAGGGAAGTTGGCCGGAGGATGACGCAGTGGAATGAATTCGGTTAGCGCAACAGTGGGCGCCGGTGCTTATCACGGACCCGCTAAGTAATCGGAGTATTAGAATTTCAAGCGCCGAGGCGCAAAGTTCCACCGATACGCGATGCAGTAGAACGCCGTGTGGACATGCATCGAACACACATATGCCCGGCATTTGGAAATGGAAGCCGCCCAAATCCCAAAACGATATCATTAACAAACGAAAACATTCCGATAACATTATTCCGATAACATTACAGGAAAATCGGCTTCAGAAGCTTCCGACGAGTCTGCAAACCCGGGTTGTTGGAGTCATTAAGTGGAACGAACTGCAAATGCAGGTGAAGAATACATCCCAACACGTCTGAGATGTGGTCCGATATCTGATAAGGAGCGCAGGGCTTGGAAACCGCCAAACTTGTAAGCGTACTAGTCAAAGGTGTAGAAGAGAGTTATTTAGCTAACTTCAACAGAGAGTTCATCCAATCGAGAGTTCATCCAATCGAGAGTTCAGCTGAGTGTACATTGAAGCGTGAGAGTCCACCTGGCCTAACCAGCGTAATCGGCAACGGAAGGACCTGGCGAGATCGCCGAGTAGAGATCTGCAATTGAGGATCAATTGGAAGCATATTGCTTGGCGTGGCCAGCAGTCTGGAGCCAGTACATTCTCGAGAAAAGAGAAGAGATTTGGGAACTTTGAATGAATTTCATGCTTTCTGTGTTATACTTGAATTAAGGAGAGGTTCAACACTCATTAAGGTGAACCTTGGTCCATGGCGGCAACCCGCTATTATTGGACAGATGGGAAAAGTCGACCAAAAGTCTCGTCTATCTTGAGTGGTTGAGGCGTAGCAACGACCACGCACAGTTATGATGATGCTGGCTCCAAATTCTTCCCACTCTGAACTTTCCCTAACTCTTCTCTTGTCCTTTATTCAAGGCAACAAGTTCGCTCCAAATTCGCAGCTATAGCGAGTGCGCACGAGGTTTGTGCAAGATGCGAGCAACGCAGTCCTCGATCACGTGATACGGAAGCGAGAATGCCCCCACAACAGTGACACGTGATGACCTACCTCCACCAGGAGTCCACCTTGCTATCTCCAGCACTCCTATACTGACATTGAATAGTGTAAAAGAAAGGGAGCGTCGAGTCGAAGCTTTCATCGGCATGTGAGCCGTGCTGACCAAGCGGCACTCAAATTACAACACCCGTCGGCACCTATGGATGCTGTCGGCCCAACAAGAGACTACAAGCCCTAATATCCACTTCTCTAGACACAATAGCCCGAGCAATGAACTAGAGCGAGTTTTCCATCTTCTTTGCCGTCGTTTGTGGCGTCGCTAGGCCAACGATAGCCGGGGGAGTAGTCGCCACTGGATGCAGGATTAACAACCACACGCACTAGAGCACTTTTTTTTCTCCCAGATCAAGTCTTCTCCAGATCATAGACTCGCAACCAACGTCCCCCTTGTGCTTCTGGTGCTGCTCTCAACCATTCCATTGTCGTCAGCACACCCGTACATCCCAAGCTTCCCGCCCGATTTTGGACTTTTCCAACCGTTCAAAATCCCGCCCTTGGCCCTTAGCGAGGTCTCCCCTACTACATCCCGCCAACATCATATCCACATCCATTCCACCTTGCATTGTACACTAGCAGCCTTCCGGCCTTTCTGATTGCATTTCGTCATTTTCATTTTTTGTATATTAGCCATTGTACATTAGCTCCTTGTACATTACATCTCCAAAGATATCAGCATGTCCACCAATTTGCAATCTAACAAGCCGGCTTTGCGGTCGGCCTCGATCGGGTCCAGTTTCTTCAACAAGGACACCTCGAGTTTTTTCGTCAAGGACGACACTTCTGGAACCGACGACTCAACCACCCTCGATGACTCGTCCAACACTCCTGTCACTGGCGACTTGGACATTGTCGGTGCTCTAGGAACGTTGGGTCTCGATGATGAGATCGCTGACAAGCCCGCAACATCGGGGGACTCAGAAAAGTCAAAGTCCACCACTCCATTTTCGCAGCAAGCTAATTTCTTGCAGAACGTCCAGCCCTCCGCTGCATTGGGTGGAAATTCTCGCGTCTCGGCCGGTGTGAGCGGATCAAACGTGTCTTACGGATCGTTGACTCCCAACCCTCCGAACGTGGCTGCTTTTGGTGGTGACGCCGTGCCTGGCTCCCTCACGAATCCAGGTACTACTCCGTCTACCACTTGGGGCAACAATTTTGTGCCATTTTCTGCTCCTCCTTTCGGGTATCCAGTGGCTGATCCGGCAGCAGTGTCGGAGTTGGCAATGCTGATTGCTCCATTTGAATTGCCCGAAGATAAGAGTGGAGTCGGCAGCAAACCCATAAGCGTGGGTCCCAACTCAAACATCTTGGCCTCCCCACAGGGAATGCACCCTTTTGGGGGCGTCTTGGACTCGAGGTTTGCATTCGGCAACTTCAGTGAGCTGTTTGGCATCCCAGAGTACCTGGAAGATTTGGATTCTTCCAAAAAAGGGAAAAAATCTTTCAACTTGGAGAACAACCAAGACAAGATGCAAACGCCCTTGGTCTCCGCCAACATGGGTAACTTGTGGAACCAGCCTCCACAGTATGCTCACTACGTTAACAGAAACCAGCCTTTGGGCGACAACGGTATGGGTCTGGGCGACCAATATGCTCCCAATCAAGTGTCTGGAAACAACCACAACCGATTCAATAACAATTACGGCAACAATTCGGGACAAGTGAACAACTACAACCAACAGCATGGCCGCCGTAATTACAACATGAACTCGGGGGTCAATATCCATCGCAAGATGCATAACTCGAGCCGCAGAAAGGGAGACGATGCTGCGAAATACGCCAATGCGAAGTTGGAGGATTTCACAGGCGATATCTACTCGTTGTGCAAAGACCAGCACGGATGCAGATTTTTGCAGAAGCAGTTGGATCTCGGAAGAGATGTGGCGAACTCCAAAAAGCAGGATTCTGAGGTTTTAGCTAGCGAGGTCGCTGCCACGATGATTTTCAACGAGATTTACTTGAAGATTGTGGAGTTGATGACAGACCCATTCGGCAACTATTTGATTCAAAAATTGTTCGAAAACGTCTCCCTGGACCAACGCTTTATTTTGGTGAGGAACGCTGCACCCGAGTTCATTCGGATCGCCTTGGACCCACATGGCACTAGAGCTTTGCAGAAACTCGTGGAGTGTGTTTCGACGCATGAAGAATCTCAGTTGATCGTGGAGAGCTTGTCATCGCATGTTGTGACGTTGTCCAGAGACTTGAATGGTAACCATGTGGTTCAGAAGTGCTTGCAGAGATTGAATCCAGAAGTTAATCAGTTCATCTTCGATTCTGCCTCTGCACACTGTACCGAAATCGCTTCCCACAGACATGGTTGCTGTGTTTTGCAGAGATGCTTAGACCATGGCAACTTGGCTCAGAGAAAACAGTTGTCGATGAAAGTTGCCGAGAACGCCACAAACTTGTCGTTGGATCCGTTTGGAAACTATGTTGTCCAGTATGTGTTGTCCCGTGGTGATGAGCAGTCTATTGCTGTGATTGTGGACCACATCCGGTCTAACGTTGTGCTGATGTCGTTGCACAAGTTTGGTTCCAACGTCATTGAGAAGTCGTTGAGAATTTCCAAGTTGACCGACACCATTGTCGAGGTATTGATGGCGAACAGTGGTAAGTTCAGCGTGATGTTGAACGACCCATACGGCAACTACGTTCTTCAAACGAGCTTGGACGTGGCGAAAAGCGAGGATTTGACGAAGTTGGCCCTGGCGTTGCAGCCCTTGTTACCAAACATCAAAAACACTCCGCATGGACGGCGTATCATGACGAAGATCCAGAACATCTCTTAAGTATTTTGTATTTTAGTATATAGTGTAAGATAGTCTATCTAGAGATGAGGTAGCATATGTGTGCGGGGCGGCAGAAGTGAAAAAATAGGGCTGCGCTCAGCAAATTGGTGGTGCTTTCCATATTACTCTCGAAAATTCACAATGCAATTTTCAAGACCACAGCAATGTGGTTCCATCTTGTTGACTGCAATTGGAGACAGCGCAAGCTAACCTAATATGGCAGCCTTGTTCGGACGCTCTATAGAAAAAGCACTTGATACAGTTCGCCAGCACCCAGGGACTAAGAAATCTTTACTATATGCCAAGTTTGTGATCAAATGCACCAATATTTGGCGAAAAAGAGCCCAAATTGCGGTTGCAACTTTAGTGGTGTTCACTCGCATTTGTTCTCATCTAGTGCCGTATATGTGCGCCACGCTCTTGACACAACACAGGATGAGGGAGGGGACAAAACAGCACAACAGGCAAGTAAGTGAGCTAAAAGACCAACGATTAAATACGAAAAATACAAGAGAAGAGATAATCTCAACCAACCACACAGAATCTCGCTATTCCTGACCCGTCCACCCATCGCCTCTTCGCCGATCCCTCTGCACCTTATCTTCCTACACACACTGAAGCGACTCGCTGCACCTACTCACCTCCACATCAAAACCTGCAACCGCCCACGGCCAGAGGACCCCATTGACGAGCGGATTCAGTTTACCGTCCGAAAGAAAAAATCCCGGAATCGCACACAACACAATCCCTGCTGGCCCCGATGTCGTCGCCTCCGCTGCCCAAGCCGAAAATCAAAAAGCGGAAGTACTCGAGAAAGGGATGCAAAGAGTGCAAGCGGCGCAAGATCAAGTGTGATGAGGCCAGCCCGGCGTGCCAGAACTGCTCGCGCCTCAACAAGACGTGTGTCTACGACCAGAGACCCCGTTTTGCCCACGAGGAGTACGAGTCCGCCTATTCAGAGCCAAAGTTCACCAACACCGCAAACAGACCGGGCGAGCCGCTCCAAGTGCGGTTTTACGACCACGAGCTCGCCAACAAGCCGCCACTTGGGAACTCCCAGGGTCATATGCCGCCACACGACCCGCTGCTTGTGTCGTTTGCTCCCGGGTTCGCCCATAATGCCGACCACCTACGGCGAGCACCACAAGTGTACTCCAACGGGCACATGCATGGGCCCGGCCCTGAAATTAACCATGAGCGGACCGCTAATGGGGCTGGGAACGCTAACGGCCACTCGAAATCGGAGGGCATCCCGGTTTTGGGCCAGCTGTTGCCCACTGCTCAGGTGCTCACCCCGACGGAGTCTGGCCTTGCAATGAGCCCGGGAAACTTCACCAATATCGACATGCAGATGCTCTTTGACGAGGCCAGCGTGCTTGTGCATGACATGAACTACCTGATTGGGCCCGATCTCACCGACCAACTCGTGATGGGCCCGCAGCATGTGGCCGGTGTCACGAGCGAGGCAATGATCAACATCACGCTGCAGGGTTCCAACGCAAGTCCGCTAAGCAACACGTCTGACGAAAAGAGCCAGTTCAGAATCGACGATTTCTCGGCGCAAATTCACGAGGACGCCTACGTCAGTCCGACCGGGATAAGTGAACATTTACGCATGTCGAACCTGGAGCTCATAGACAGATGCATCGCCGAGAATTCGTTAGTGGAACCCCACGTTACGTTCTTGCGCACGGTCACTAACACTGACTTGTCGTACCATTTGTACCCGTTTGCGCTGCTGGTGGAGCTGAACGAAGCAGTGAAGTTGTTGCTCACGTACTCGGCCAAATGCCCTTATTTATTGACGAGCTTGCTCGCCATCTCGGCAACTTTCCAATTCAACCAGACGGGGAAAGTGTCTCACGACAGAGCCAGACAAAAATATATTACGGTGTGCTTCAAGTCGTTGAGCGATGCTTTCACAGAGCACTCTGGCTTCAAGAACTCGGCGATATTCGCCAGCAACATCGAAAAGCTCTTACTTACGGTGCTTTTGCTCACATCGTACTTCACGGCCACCACGTGCTTGCTGAACGACAACATCTTAAATTCGTGGAAAGCACATCTCCGAGGTGCCAGGGACTTGTTGATGAATTACAGCAAGATCTCCAACTCTGCATACCAGAGCCAGGGGCTGGTGATGTCTGGCGGTTTAGCGTTTGCGAAGTGCTGGTTTTTCGCCATAGAAAGCTCTGCCGAGATTCACTCGCCTATGGGCGGTACACTTCTGACTTCGGGCAAGCCGGGCACAGCTCTCTCCGAGGAAGATATATTCTACAATGGGCCACAGCCATCTCTCGACAACGAAAATGCTATATTTGGGGAAACGGGAATTTTCGACCGCAATGTGCACCCAGAGTACTACGATGCTCTTTGCAGAGTTAACATGGTCGTTCTGAGCCCTCAGCTGACGGACTTCAACTTATTCTGGGGCTACACTTCCAAATTCGTCGATGTTGTACTCCTGCTCTGTGCTGCCATAGACACCATGAGAGCAAAGAACTTCCAGGTCTGCCCACATAGGTGGCTAGCACACATTGTGGCGCTCAACATCACCGCAGGTTCAGACATTATTGTTCCGCAGGTACTGGTCAAGACATTTGAAGTTCCTATAACCAGCGTGGGTCACCCAGAGTACAATGGGCCCGGGAAGTTGACGTTTCCAGCCGCCAATTGGGTCATTGACACCGACGAATCTGGCAACAAACATTATTACTCGTGGTTCGATGCCTCCCAGCAGTTGCGGGTGGACTACCTCTATCTTTGGATGCTTGCTTCGCCCGGGTTCATGAACGTTAAACGGACACACCCGCACGTGCAAGAGCTCATCCATAAAATGTTTCTGGGGTCGTTTTTCATCAAAAGCAAGTCGCTGTCGCGATACGAGTCTGAAAAGGACAAGATCGTGGTTGAGAGCGACCACTTCTACTTGAGTCTGAACTCGTTCGACATCCGGTGCATCATGGTTCAGTCAGTTTTCCGTCTTCTCTCGGGCTTGGTTGTCGAGGACAAAGACTTTGAAAAGATAGAGTTGTACTTTATGGGGTTGGTGAAATTGGGTAATGGCAGCTCACTCACCTCATTGGACATTTTGGCTCGTTTCAAAGAGAACAGAAAGGCCACGCGGGAAGAAAAGCCCAACGAAGTTGATGACAAAATCTACGACTACTACGAGCGGACCATTGACATTCCGTTTGCCTAAAAGTCGGCTTATATTATTGGCCGGAGTTGTTTTGGCGTTGGAACATGCAGTAGTGGGGTCCTAACACAATGATCCGGCATCGGAACATTGGATGGGCACTGCAGGCGCCAAATAGCAACACCAGTGGATCTGACCTGGGTGAAAGTTGTGAGGCGAAGAAGTGGAAAAAAAAAAAAAGTATGGGGAGCCCAATTGAAATTTTGGAATTGGGGCCCTTGCAAACTGAACGGGAGCCTCGGACTGTACGAAAGAGAAAATCGCTCACTTAAAATCGAAGAGGAATGCGGACTATTTTCACGCAGCCGCTACTGCGTGATCGTGTCGCTATACGATTTGCGCGTAGCCAAACAATATAAACGAGTTCGATTCGCACCACTTCCACCACCAACACGGATATTCTCAATGACTGCCTCAGAAAGCACCCAGCTCATTGAGCAGGTCGACACAGGCTATTTACCCAAGGACAAGATCGAGTGGGAGTTTGGCGGACCCTTCGGCGCTTTGGGCATGATGGTGGGTTTTCCATTGCTCATGATCTACATGTGGATCTCGGCACAATTCTACTACGGCCAGCCAGCATGGCCAGTTGGCGACCAAACATGGAAGAGCTTCATGCAGCAGATGTGGTTGTACTTCTATGAGTACGGCATTCCTTCGCCTCTGGTGGTTGCTATCTTCACCACCTTTATGGTCGTGCAGGCGATCTTCTACTTGACGTTGCCCGGTGTTTGGACCAAGGGCCAGCCTTTGACCCACTTGGGCGGCAAGCAATTGCCTTACTACTGCAATGCCGTCTGGTCGTTTTACCTCACCAATGTCATCTTGTTGGGCATGCACTTTGCAGGGTACAAGATGTACTTTCTTATTGACCATTTCGGTGAGATCATGGTCACCGCCATTGCCTATGGTCTCCTGTTGTCGGTGATCTTGTACTTATACTGTTTGTTTGTGTCGAAGGACTACCACCGCATGACGGGCAACCACATCTACGACTGCTTCATGGGTGCGCCATTGAACCCCAGAATCGGTAAGTACTTGGACCTCAAGATGTTCTTCGAGGTGAGACTTCCTTGGTTCACCTTGTACTTCTTGTCGTTGGCCACGGTGCTTTTGCAGTTCGACAAGTACGGCAAAGCTTCGCCACAAGCGTGGTTTGTATTGTACGCCCACTTCTTGTACGCTAACGCTTGCTCCAAGGGTGAGGAGCTTATTGTGCCAACTTGGGACATGGCCTACGAGAAGTTTGGCTTCATGCTTCTTTTCTGGAACATCGCCGGTGTTCCATACACTTACTGCCACTGCACGTTGTACTTGGCATACCACAGCCCATCTGAGTACGCATGGGGGGCATGGTACAACGCCTTGTTGTTTGTCACCTTGTCCATAGCTTACTACTTTTTCGACACTGGAAACAGACAGAAAAATAGCTTCAGAAGAATTATGGCCGGCAACACCAACCTCCGCAAGACCTTCCCATACTTGCCATACAGTGACCTTGTGGACCCAACATACATCAAGTGTGAGAACGGCTCGTTGCTTTTGACCGACGGTTGGTACAAGTACGCTCGTAAGGCCCACTACACTGCTGACTGGATCCAATCACTCACCTGGGGCCTCATTTGCGGATTTGGATCACCATTCCCATGGTTCTTCCCAGTGTTCTTTTTCATTGTGTTGGTACACAGGGCCTACAGAGACCAGAGAAAATGCGAGCGCAAATACGGGAAGGACTGGGACCGCTACCTTGAGGCATGCCCATACATGTTCATTCCATACGTTTGGTGAGCGGGGACTCTTGGCTTATCATGGAGGTTGGCTAGCTGCCACCTCACTTAAAATGCTCAAAAGTTATTGAAATTTCGCTCCGAGCTCTCATTTACAAAATACAGTGAGTTCATTCACCCAACGTAGGCCATATACTCGTCTCTTTAGCACGCCTGTAGTCTGTTGACGATTCCATAAGAATCGCACCCCGACTCGAACGCTGGTATCATACAACGTATTCTATTTGACGTTCATTAACATTTTTCTGCACTGCTAGTCCATCTCGGCAATGGCAACCAACCTCTCGTCGATTTCGTCAGCAGACAAGATGCGGAACTCACCCTGGGTGGCCACGCCAATTTCAATGTCGTTCTTTCTGAAATCCGTGCCCAACACCGAACTCAACGACGTGATGGCGAACTCCACCGTCTCCTTCCAGTCGCCCTCAACGTAGTCGATCTTCTTGAACTTCTTCTCCAAGTATGTGGTTGCCTCCTGCTGCTTGGGCCCTGTCGACACAGCCTTGACACCCGTGTAGTATCCAGCAGGGTCGCACTTAAATAACTGTGGTCCCTTGCCCTCGTCCTCAAAGTCCACTTGGCAGAAAGTGAGCGCCACTCCAAGCGGTCTCATGTATGCTCTCTGAGTATATATCTGGGAGATGTTGGCCATGCGCTTGGCAATGCCCTGGACGGGCATCTCGTACCCGTACTTATACCTGAATTCGGCCGCCTCCGCTCTCGCTCTCAAAGCCAACGATCTGGCGTCGGCTATTGACCCGGTGGCCAACAATCCAATCGAGGGGGTGATCTGGAACAAGTATGACACGGTTGCTGGGTCCAACAACTTATCTGGGATTTTCTTCTGCGAGATCAACACGGCAGAGTCCTTTCCCGTGACTCCAATGGATGTGATGCTGGCGGAGTTGATGGCTTTAAACGCATATTCCACCTGGTACAATCTGCCCTCGGGCGAGAAGATCGTGATGTGCCTGTCGAAACCGGCGGAGCCTGCATGTTAGTAGAAGTTTGTGATGAGTGGAATTGCCTCGATGCAATTGGTAGAACGGGGGTTGGCACTTACTGGACATGATGTGGTTGTGGTATAGTAGGTGGAGGTGAACGGGTTGATAGTGGCGAGGACAATGTCGCAATGTCGCGAAAATGTCGCGGCTGCCACAGCAGGTAGGGTCCATTTGAAAAATCGAGAAACGTCATCGAAGCTTGCAGAAGAAGGCGACAATAAATAAACTGTACTCACAATACCCTGTAGCCGCTTTTTTCCAGCTCGAAATCGATTCGGAACAGTGGTATTGTGTCCTCTTTCGCAGCTCCAGTAAAGACTACACCCGTACACCAGGAGCCAGCCTCTAGCCAGCTTTAAACTTACAACTTCTTTCGTCAAAAACGTTCACACGCTCTTTTACCCCAGCATGTCTGCCACGTTCTCTACAGACGCCAAGACGCTGGCACACACTCCCCTATATTACCCGCAGCGACAACTGCCGCTCAAGAACGTCTCCTACCACTATAACCCGGAAGTGTCCCATTTTCACTATGGCCCCCACCACCCCATGAAACCGTTCCGGTTGATGCTCACAGACCACTTGGTGATCTCTTACAAGCTATACGAGAAGATGGACTTGTACCTGCCGCGACGAGCCACTCGTCAGGAGCTCCTAGAGTTCCACCTGGAAGACTATGTGAATTTCCTTCAGTCCGTGACGCCAGAGCTAAGCGCCAAGATGGGCGAGGAGAAGTTGGCGCAGTTCAACATCGGAGACGACTGTCCCATCTTTGACGGCATGTACGACTACCTGAGCATCTATACGGGCGCATCCTTGGATGCCTCTCGCAAGCTAATAAGTGGGATGAGTGACATCGCCATAAACTGGTCTGGTGGGCTTCACCACGCGAAGAAATCGGAGCCCTCGGGATTCTGCTACACGAACGACATTGTGCTTGCCATTTTGAACTTGCTTCGCGTGCACCCAAGGGTCATGTACATCGATATTGATTTGCATCACGGAGACGGAGTGCAGGAGGCGTTTAACACCACCGACAGAGTGATGACCGTGTCTTTCCATAAGTTTAATGGTGAGTTTTTCCCTGGCACCGGCTCCATCGACGAAGTGGGCATTGGCGCAGGTAAGAACTACGCGATCAACGTCCCATTGAAAGATGGTATTGATGACGACTCCTACATCCACTTGTTTAAGCTGATCATGGAGCCTCTCATCACAAAGTTCCAGCCCACGTGTATAGTGCAACAGTGTGGTGCAGACTCGCTTGGTTATGACCGTTTGGGTTGCTTCAACCTCAATATTCGAGCTCATGGAGAGTGCGTGCGGTTCATCAAATCTTTTGGCATTCCCATGCTTGTGCTAGGCGGTGGAGGATACACGCCGAGAAACGTGTCGCGGTTGTGGTGTTACGAGACGTCTGTGCTCAACGATGTGACGCTCGAACTGAAGATCCCGCAGAACATTCCTACATTTGATTGGTTTGGACCGGACTACTCTCTTCACCCACAGTTGGAGGGCCGTTTAGACAACAAGAACTCCAAGAAGTATCTTGAGAGCGTCAAAAACTACATTTTGGAGCAGCTCCGGTTCATCGGCCACGCGCCTTCGGCGCAGATGCAAGAAATCCCTCCAGATATCAGCGGGTTGACCGAAGAAGAAGAAAAGATCATTCAGGAGCTCAATGCAGAGAACGACGAGACGCGACAGCACCAAGCGGTGAAGGATGAAGCCCGCCAGGGGGAGATATTGGCTAGCTGAGATAAAGGAACCAAACAAGAGAGCGAACAAAGCTCGACCACTGTATTATAGCGCAGGCTGCGCATGTTTGGGTGTACTATTAGAAATAAAGCGAATGCATAGACCAGTTAAAGGGAAGCGAGTCCAATCTAAGCATACTTGCCCGCTGCACCTGGGCCATCACATGTGACACCCGACCACGGAGACGACAAAAGCAAAAATCAAAGAGGAAAAAAAAAGAAGAATATAAAAAGTATCAACGGCAGTGGCAGTGGCTATGTCTTTTTTTTTTCTTTCTTCGGTTCCCGTCTAACGTTCCCAGTGTCCCCACCTTATCGTCACTCTATGTAGGCCTGTATCATCTAAAACCAGGCACACACCCACAACCTAGCCGCCAACCACAAATCATACACTAATTCTCCCCTGCATCTCTGATTCACAAGCATCAGCAACCGCATCGCAAACTCACATACATGCACCCACAATTAATTGCCCATGGACGTGCTGACGCTTACAATCGACAGTGATCCAGCCACTCACAAAAAGGTGGTCAACCACCGATTCCGGCTTCTACAAACGATCGGACAGGGCCAATTCGGCAAGGTTCTTCTAGCAGAAGATGTCCAGGCCCGTCGACACGACCGGTTTGTTGCCGTGAAGACCATTAATCGCGTGGACAAGACCAAGCTCATCACCAAGACGTACTTGAGCCACACTACCAAGATCAAGCGGGAAATCCAGATCATGAAGGAGTGCAACCACCCGAACGTTGTCAAGCTTTACCAGGTGATCGACGACATGCGCTTTGACAAGATTTTCCTCGTGTTGGAGTACTGCCAGTACGGGGAGATCGACTGGAAGCGATATAACCACTACCACGAGAAATATTTCAAGGACAAGGGCCATGGGATCACCCTCAACAAGATCTTGCGCGACGTGATCAACGGGCTCGAGTATCTTCACACATACAAGCATATCATCCACCGGGATTTGAAGCCGTCCAATTTGTTGATCAGCAAGGACAGATCGATCAAGATCTCCGATTTCGGTGTGAGTCTAATCTTGGAAAACAACGCAAACGACGACAAGGAGCTCGGAAAGACCATGGGAACTCCAGCTTTCTTTGCCCCAGAGCTATGTCAGTTTGTCAATAACCGCTTGCTGATGTTCAACGAAGTGGATCTCCAGCAGAGTAAAATCGATGCTAGAATCGACTTGTGGTCACTCGGCGTGGTGCTTTACTGCCTAATATTCCATCAACTTCCCTTTGAGGGCAACAACGAGTTCCTGCTTTTCAAGAACATTGTCATTGGTGAGCTTAGGTTCCCCAAGACGAAGCAAAGTTCGCATGTCACTCCCGACGACTTGCGCGAGCTAGACTCGCTCAAGAGCTTGATTTCGAGACTACTATCCAAGGATCCTAATGACAGACCAACCATCAGAGAGATTAAGGCTGACCCGTTCACGTGCTTTGACATCACGAAGCCGGAAAAAGAGAAGTTCGAGTCTTTCAACAAGAATCTACTTGCACAGCAGTCGCCGCTATTCGCCGAGACATGGGCTTCGGAAAAGAAGTTTTCTTCGAAAGTCAAGAAAGTGTTTGGCAGGAAACAGGGCCCCGAGCTGGCAATGCCACCGAGCCAGCTCCCTCTGACGGTGAAAATGAAGCACTCGCCCGAGAGACCCATCAACGTTCTGGAACTTGAAAAAGTCGACGATCTACTCGACTCTTATCTAGACGATCTGAGCTCAATGGGCTCTTTTGAAGAGGACACCGAACCTGAGGTGGTTGACACGGCCAACTTGCTTTCGTCGCTCCTGATACCAATCAGCGAGGCAACTGACAAGACACAATCTCCTTCTCCACTTGGAAACCATGAGGGTCTGTACCATTATGGTCTTTCATCGAACTCCTTGTCCAATGTTTCGAACCCAGAGCTATTCTCGGCAAGTACTCTTAAGAAGTCCCACCTGAGTCTTCTGACGTCGCTGAAGAATTCCAGGACATCCGTCCCTCCGCCGCTTCTCTTGACCAAGCTGTCATTCCACAGCCCGACCAAACCAAACTCGCCTTACATTGTTGCACCGCAGTCGCCATTTTCCGAGCAGAAAACACCACTTAGTGCCTCTAGCAGCGTGACCATTGGTGCCGGGTCGCCGCTGTCGATCAAGTCAATATTCAGCCCGTCTAGACGGTTTTTCTCGCGCCTCAAGAAGATGCCCGAGCCTACTATCAATGCGCTCTCGTCGCCGGTCACCCAGACTCACTCTACATCTTCAAGCTACACGGATTTGGCGCCACCACCTGCTTTTGGCAACAAAAAGCGCAACTCGGGCGACCTGATAGTCAGTTTGGACACGTTTGGCCGCAAGAATTCTGTGCTGTCCGCGCGGTCGGTGCGTTCAGGCGGGCTCCTGAAGATTTCAAGTTCGAGTTCGTCGCTTAATCTCCACGCATACTTGACGGATTCCGCCTCGAGTCTGCCTCAGTGGCTGCGCGAAAAGGACGACAGTGACCACACTAGCGACAGCGACAGTGATGAGGCCGAACGCACAATGACCATGGACGAGTTTTTGGACCGGCTCTGAATGGTTGCAAAATGTCAGGCCGTGCCGCAAAAGGCAACGAGTACATTGATCATTGGGAGCCCACCGCACTGGTTTGATGCACATGGTTGTGATCGTCCATTTTCGTTGACGGAACAATAGAAATTTCTTCGGTGGTGAGCATACACGGCGAGTTGCAGGACTTTTTCATGCGAGGTGCGGTGAGAACGCAGCGAACATTCTGCACACTGGCCCGGAAACATAAACACGCCAACTTGGTGGAGATGCACGGCGGGGAAACCTCAGGAAAAGTCGGGCGAAACGGGCACGGAGACCGCAATGTGTGCCCCAAGTTTGGAGCTGCCTCAATTTTCCACTCGGTTACATTCTTCATTCTTGGTGAGTGTCCTCGAGTACACAATGTGTTGACTTTTCTGCAGGGCGCCACAACAGGGCGCAATGTAAACACCACATAGAACCACAGGGCCGTGCAGTACGCCCACGGAATCATCAACGGCGTAGATCACAGAGTCTACGGGAATGTTACACATTGCGGATTGCGAGCCACAAGTATAGTTGAGGGGCAACGCATTCGTGGCCGAGAATGCACCTTGACATTTTCCCCCCCACTAGAGGTAGGTACTGACACATTGGCCCTGGTGCCAACTCACCACCATTCGCCTTAATACAACGTCTACAATTCCAATATCCACGGCAAACTTCACGTTCACAGCCCACGATCGCCTGCAACGGATCGTAAGCAGGTGTATTGGCGCAGTGCAGGCCTGTTTTCCAGTGCCTATTCTGGTACTTGATCAAATTTCGCTGTGCGCGGGCTCATAGCCAGGCAGGAACGCTTCTCACTCCAAAAAAGCCCGTCCGTGTTCGTTTGCTGCCCACCACGAATCCTGGTCCGGTTCTCCTGCCTCCATTCGACCACACCCTGGTGTATTTCCGTGTCTGTTGCCAACCTCTGAACCTTTAGGGTCTGCTTGCGTCCAGATTTGACCCCACAACACTTTGGGGCCCGTTCCTCCTGGATCAACTCGCCCAATCCCCACCACGCATTGGCGCCCACAACTCCCCCATCTAAAAATCCCGCTCATTTGCGAAACAACTCGCTTCCGCCATGAAAAACGGGTTTTTTAGCGACTTGCTCGGGCTGGACTCGCCAAGCGAAAACCACCATCCACAAATACAACTGTCAATGGAACCCCGGTCCAAACGACGGCCGCTTGGGCCTCTAACGTCGTTGGTCAACACGTTCGAGCTTTCCTCCGTCAAGCTGCGGCTCGCCAACTCGTCGTTCACCAAGTCGATGCGCATGCCCGAGTTCCCACTTTTCGACCGTCACGACGACACCGACGAGTACGACTGCGACGACGACAACGACACCACGCTCAACGATGACGACTTGCTTCTGTCGCCGACCATGAAGTCCAGAACGGGCCTGGTGCGCCGCCCTCACTCGCTAATCGAGGGCCAACCCGACAAGGTGGACGCGAAGGATTTTCTCCACAAGGACCAGCTACAGAAGATGCAGCTGTTCGAGGACTGCTCCAGCTTGTTGGCGAAGAGCGGCGTGTCGACGTTCACGGTGTCCAACGACCTGATCCCCCGGATCGACGAGGCAGAAATGAAGCGCATTCTTGATGGATGCTACACTGACCTGTTTGACGAGTACATCGTCATCGACTGCCGGTTCCCGTACGAGTTTGAAGGCGGCCACATCGCCAACGCGGTCAACATTGCGCTGCAGAGCGACTTGGAAGAGCGGTTTGTTGTGAACGGCGCCAACTTTGAAAACAAACGCAAGTTGCTCATTTTCCACTGCGAGTACTCCATCTTCCGAGGTCCCACCATGGCGGGCCACTTGCGCAAAATCGACCGCATCTACAACTCGGACCGCTACCCGTACTTGCTCTACCCGGACATCGTCGTGTTGGAAGGCGGGTACAAGCGGTTTTTTGACAGGTTCAAGCTGCACTGCATTCCCCAGGCATACGTCGAGATGAAAGACACAAAGCATAAGCGCACCTGCGAGGTGGAAATGAGCAAAGTGTTGCAGATGTCCAAGTTGACGCGGGCCAAGTCCTTCAACCAGTTCCAGCCCCGGCTCACCGCAGCTCATGCTCGTCTGTCGTCGTTCACTCAACTTCTTTCGCTGTCTGAGCAAAACCTCACTCTTGGCGCCACCCCGACGTCTCGCAAGAGCAGAACGTCCAAGATCCACAAGAAGGACCGCAGGGACACCCGCTCGCAGTTCACACAGCTGTTGATGTCGCTCCCTTCAGCCTTGGACGGTCCCCGGCTGGATTATCCGAGGTTGGACCTGCCAGTTTCTCTGGCATTCGAAGACGACTTTGCCCCACCGCCTACCCTTTTCCGCAACCACAGCAAGAGCCTTTCGAACCTGCTGATGATCTCAGTTCACTCGTCACTGCTGCTGGTGTGCTCCGAGTCCTTCTCTGCATTCTCACTGAGCGATTCGCTCCTGGAATCGTGCTCTCCTTTCGCCGACTACGACTACTTTGACGGCACCACCATGAACAATTCTGGCAATTTGCTTTCCAGTGCGCTGCTGTCGAGTTACTCGTTTCCAACTAGTCAAACCCAACTTGCTTCCACCCCGTTTGCTCCAAGTATCGCAACTCCATTCAGTGGACCACTTCCTTCTAAGAACAAAGCAAGACTCACTTTGGCCCGGCCCGGTGGACGTTCAAGTCAGCATTTGTCCATCTCATCTCCCACAGTGAGCTCTCCATTGACTGGTATGCCATCTTCCACTTTCGAGCTGACCAATTCGACCCACACTATCTCGTTAGATGTCATCAACGACTCAGAGGTGGAGTTTTCGTTGCCAAAACACACTTTTTCTGGCCGGAAAGACCTGCTTTCGTTCATTGGTGGGCAACGCGATACTCTGGACATCGATGAGGCGGAAGAAGAATCAGACTCCTACTAATTGGGAGTTCCCCAATCACAGAAAATTGTCCGCTCATTTACATCGGCCTGGTAACCACAGGAACACACTTAATACTACATCCACATATTCAGATACGTAATTCATTTGGTCAACGGACACTAACTGGAAATAAATAGCCGTCATCACAACTTACCCTTGTCGCCAAGCAACTTGATGGCGGCGTTGTTGATAGCGATGGTCTTACGGTCGACAACATGCGTCTGGAAAATCACCACATCACCTTGCTTCCATGCGTACACTCTCAAAGTCTCGCCTGGGAACACAATGCCAGTGAATCTACCCTTGATCTCGTCAAAGAGGCCAAACTCATCCACCAAAACCTTGGCAGTCAAACCGTAGGTACACATACCGTGCAAGATTGGAGCGTCAAACTTGGCGCCCTTTGCAAAAGATGGGTCAATGTGCAATGGGTTTCTGTCACCAGTCAATCTGTACAAAGCAGCCTGGTTTGGAGACGTAACAATGTCCTTAATGAACGTTGGCTCGGACTTTGGCGCAGTGAATGGGTTAGTGGCGAAAGATCTTCTCTCAATGTACTGCTTGGTGTCTCCCTCACACTGTCTGATGAAAAGAGTAGCCTCGTTAGAGAAAAGCTCCTCACCAGTCAGCTTGTCAACAGACTTGGAACCATGCACAATAATAGTGTTGGTACCCTTTTGAGTGACAGCCACTGGGTAATAGCTGGTGACAACAGAAGCCTCGGTTGGGATAGGGAACTTGTTGATCTTGATGTAGTGCTCACCGTGCAACAAGAGCATTGGGTTGAAGTTTCTCAAGTATTTGGAGAACGACAATTGCGACTTCACAGAGTTGAAGGTAGGCAAGTGACAGAACGTTGGCACAACCTGGAAGTCCAGGTCGTTCTCGTACACGTACTGCAACTGGTCCTTAGTGGCACCAACAGCCTGGTTGTACAATAGCACATCTCTGTCGTCCCAAGTGAAGACTGGGTCAGGCATCTTGTCTGGGTCCTCCTCGTCTTCATCCTCATCCTCCTCGTCTTCGTCCTCATCATCATCGTCGTCATCGCCGACAGCAGCCAAAATGGCCATCGAGGACTCAGTGGCGGACTTGGGGTTCTCAGTGCCGGTGGAAAAGTCGGTGATCTCAGCAATATGGTCCTTGATGAACTCTGGAGTGATCACATCATCCTTGCTGACAGCACCCTTGGCTCTCTGCCATCTGGTGGCACCGATCCAACCGCCTCCACCTTCGAACAACTCACCAGTAACTGGAACCTGCTCCGAAGCCAAGAAGATCAACAATGGAGCAACCAACTTGGGTGGGTACAAGTTCTTGTCCTCTTCTCTGAAGATGGTCAAAGTCATGGCTGTCTCGGCGTGAGGAGCAACCACATTCACCTTGATGTTGCTCTTTGCACCCTCAATGGCAATGGTTCTCGAGAAACCGACAATGGCAGCCTTGGCAGTGGCGTAGTTGGCCTGGCCAAAGTTACCGTAGATACCAGAAGTGGAAGTGATGTTCACCACTCTACCGTAGCCCTTCTCGACAAAGTGAGGCCACGCCAATCTAGTCAACTGGTAGGTACCAATCAAGTGAACCTTTTGCACTTGCAACCACTCGTCGTAAGACATCTTGGCGAAAGACTTGTCTCTCAAGATTCCGGCATTGTTCACCACAACGTCGATTGTTCCGTACTTGCCAATGACGTTGTCGATGATATCCTTGGCCTGCGAGGCAACATCGTGCTGGTCGCCGTGAGCGTCTCCGCCAGCGGCCTTGATCTCCTCCACAACCTTGTTAGGG
The DNA here is from genome assembly GCA_003706955.3 of Sungouiella blattae. Classification (NCBI taxonomy): domain Eukaryota; kingdom Fungi; phylum Ascomycota; class Pichiomycetes; order Serinales; family Metschnikowiaceae; genus Sungouiella; species Sungouiella blattae. The sequence continues at coordinate 808,469 of PPMS03000003.1, read as the reverse complement.
TCCTTGAAGTCGTTCACAACAACCTTAGCACCAGCCTTAGCAAAGGCCAACGCGTAGTCTCTACCCAAGCCAGCACCAGCGCCGGTGATCAAAACGACCCTGTCTTTCAAAGACACTGGGTCGACGCCGGCGTTGTCATTTGCCTGCAATTTTTGGGCAGCCTCGTTCAACGAAAGGTAGTCGTTCAACATCTGAGGGTGCTGCGTGTGCAACAACTCGGGCTTACCGCTGTCGTCGAAGTTGAGAATCTCATCGAACTTCTTGGAAACGGATTCTGGGGTGAACGAGTCATCTGGCTTGAACAAGACACCACCGGATCTCTCCCATCTGATCTGAGCAAAGAAACCAGCAGCAACCTCGAAAATCTGGCCGTTGAGCTCGGTGTTGTCGTCAGAAGACAAGTACAACACCAAAGGAGCGATCTTGTCTGGGTTCAACTTCTCCAAGATAGGGGGAGGCAACACCTTCTCGGTCATTCTGGATCTGGCCAAAGGAGCAATGGTGTTGGCCTTGATGTTGTAACGGTCACCTTCCTTGGCCAAAGTCTCGGCGAAACCAACCAAACCCAACTTGGCAGCCGAGTAGTTGGCCTGGCCAAAGTTTCCGTACAACCCAGCAGGGGATGCGGTGTTGATGATTCTGCCGTAGTTCTGCTTACGGAAGTACTCCCAAGCGGCCTTGGTCACCTTGAACGCACCGTTCACGTGCACGTCGGTCACCAACTGGAAGTCCTGGTCGCTCATCTTCTTGAATTGAGCATCACGCAAGATACCGGCATTGTTCACCACAACGTGGACAGTGCCAAAGTTCTTGACTGCGGTCTCGATGATCTTGTCACCGTCCAACACGTTGTTGTAGTCGGCGACAGCAATTCCGCCCGCCTTCTTGATTTCCTCCACAACAACATCGGCGGCACGCGAGTCACCACCCTGGCCACTCAAAGAACCGCCCAAATCGTTGACAACGACTTTGGCACCACGTTTGGCGTACTCTAAGCAGTAGAATTTACCCAAGCCGCCTCCGGCTCCGGTGACAACAACAACCTTGTCTTTGAAAGATACGGTCATTTTATGAAATTATAAGGTCAAATCTCCAAATTCCACTGGGGATTTCGGGGAGCTTGACACTTATATAGTGGAAGTTTTGCGGGGTGCGCCTGTGAAGTTTCCCCAGACAGACCGAGGGACTGCATCCAGCACCAGCCATCGGCCACAGTGGGCCCGGTCTGGAATGGAAAGAGCGTTGAAAAATTAGAAGAGACTCTTGCAATTGTATCCAGAAGCCACTGATATCCCAATTAAATGCTTCCAATTGCTTGCTTACGGTCTACTGAGGTAACTTGCCGAATGGCAAAGCCTGGCTCTGTGGGTGTAAGCGAGATGTACGGGTGTTTCCCTTGCCGAGGCCGTACCACTCCTCGAGAAAATTGGCCCTCAAATGCTAATAAATTCCCTGCCAGCGTACCAATCGACACTGTAGAGACTCATCAAACTAAACCTAATTTTTCATATTGGTTTGCCAGCGTGACACCGCTCGCTGCGAAGGTCACTTGTCTTTTTCACATCCTCGGCTTAGAGAAAACCCGTACACCACAAGACCCACGCTCCGGGGTGTCGCACATGCACTGGAGGGGAATCCGGTTAATTCCCAGTGATCCGAGCTAGTGGCTAATAAACCAGGAGAGGGTGCCATATAAGCGTGGTACTGTACATAGATACAATGGATTTCGAATTGTGAAAATTGCAAAATTCCCACACCGTTTCACATGGTTTTGTTGCATCCGCTCGCCCAATTAATTGTCAAAGTGAGAGCAGGGAATCAAAACAGAAGGCAATATCTGGTTCAAACAGGTGGTTATCAGAAAGACGGGGAATTTTGGAGGCTCACGTTGCTTCTTCCGCCTTAAAGATCTTGTGCTGGATTCCCATTTAATACTGCCTACACAGGCCGAAACGTATGAATATTCGGCAATTGTGGTAAACTTGAACCTAGTACCGTGGGGGCTTATTTTCACTGCCATATGCTCGAGATATTAGTCGATCAAGCCCACTTTTCCGCCGGTTTCTGGCCATTTTGCACCCACAGGGGAACCAGGACACAAAATGACTCTATTATGGGCAAATGAGTGTTTTTACACAATAGCCAGACGGGCCAGTGTGAAATTATCACAAAATGTCACAAAAAATCACGAAATTTTATGTGTTGATTAACGTCTCCTGCAACCGAATCTGTACCTGCCCAAGAATTTGAAAATAAAGGATTCCTCTCGGTGGCCAAGCTGGCTAAGGCGCGAGACTGTAATTGCATTGTAATCTTGAGATCGGGTGTTCGACTCACCCCCGGGAGACTTCTTTTTTTCGCGGTGCGCTTCTCCACCTTAATTTTTCTCATCCTCATCTCATCTCGACTTCAAATACACCTCACACATTCCACCAAGAAATGCCCTCCAGAAACTCCATAAACAAGCCCAAGGGCAAAATGCACCGTGCTCAGCACGCCACAGCTATTTCCAAAAAGAGAACAGCTCGTGCTAAATCGGCAGTGCCTACCAGATCTTCGGCGGGTAGATACAACACCGAGACCGCTCCTAGACCCACAGACTCTCAGGCCTTGGCGTTATACAACGGCGGAGTTACTTCCAAAGGCAGTGGAGTGACCACGCAGTCCCTTTCGAAGAAAAGAGCAAAGAAAATCGAGAGAAACAGCAGATATGTGGCGAAGAGAAACCAGGAGTTGGCCATCGACTTAGCCGCCCAGAACGACGGCATGGACGTCGAGATTGAAAGCGCCTCGAAGCGCGTGAAGGCCAAGAAGCCAGCCACCCAGTTGGAGAAGGTCAAGGAGGCGCTCTGGGCGGCGGTGGACGACTCTGCCGCTGGAGATTTTGGGTTGGATGTTCTGGGCGACGGCACCACGCTTGGCATCCAGGCGTTTTAATTTGCATAGAGATTTGAACATAGGCAATCGATTCGGGTTAAGACAAAGCGGTGTAGGGAGGGAAGATCTTAAGCTGACTACACCCAACAGTATTTGGGAAGTGCCATCTAGTGAGTAGGCCCTCTACATGGCAACCTTCGCCATCAGTTTTCTTTCGTTTTCCGTTCATTCTCCTTTCGTTCTCCGTTCATCCTCCACCCACTAGCCCGTATACACGCCCTTGGCCTTCAAGCTCTTGTTCACGGTGTCTCTCATGTAGTCAATGAGCACCACGGGGTCCGGAGCAGTGAAGCACGAGGTTCCAGCAACAATGACGTTGGCACCAGCGTCAGCAGCAGCAGGAACAGTCTCCTTTCCTAACCCGCCGTCGACCTGGATGTTCAATTGCGGGAACTTGGCGCGCAACTTCTCCACTTTGGGCATCATATCCGCCATGAACTTCTGCCCGCCAAACCCGGGCTCCACGGTCATCACCAACGCCATATCCAAGTGGTCGCCGAGCTCGTACAACACGTCGACTGAGGTGCCTGGTTTGATCGCACACGCGGCCTTCAACCCGTGGCTCTTGATCAACTTGACCAACGCAAGTGGGTCGTTGGTCGATTCGTAGTGGAACGTGTACTGGTCGCCTCCTGCTTTGGCGATTTCCGGCACCCACTTCTCGGGCTCCAGCACCATCATGTGGCAGTCGAAAAACGTCTTGTCGTCCTTTCTGGGGATCTCTTTCCGCAAACTGGTGATGATGGGAGGACCCAACGAGATGTTGGGCACAAAGTGGCCATCCATCACATCAATGTGGAGCCAGTCGGCACCGGAGTCGTACATCTTGTGGCAATTGCATCCCAAGTTGGCGAAATCCGACGCGAGGATCGAGGGGGCGATGATAGCTTTAACCATGGTGGGAAGAAGTAGTGGTAAGCAACCGAGCGTGTGCAGTCAAGCGAGCATAGGGTATAGAACTAGTCGAGAGTGGATAAACGCTGGGTAGATAAAGCTGGGTAGATAAAGCTGGGTAGATAAATAGATAAACAGCAAAGGCTAGGAACGAGGATAGAAACGCGGTTGCTTTTGCTTTCATTTTGCGTGTTCAATTTATTTTTTCCAGTGCATACTCTTCTTTTTTTCTGTCCGTTCTACCTTTTTTTGCCCACGCTCAGTTCTGGGCCTTATCGTCCGCACTGGACAAGATCGACTTATTCACACCCGAACCGATCCAGTCCAAACCCGCCGGTAACGCTGCAAAAAAACTGCAAATCCAGTAACCGCCACCCAAAGTTCCCAGAAAACCCCCCCTTTTTTTTTTCCTCACTCCTTATGTCCTTTCTTTTCCCTGGCGTCTTCCTCCGTCGTCCCTGTCCTACATCTGGTCCGCGCCTCCACTTAATCCACATTAACCGAGCTACCAACAACCAGTCTTCACCATGTCCGAGCATCACGATGGCGCGTCGTACAGCGAGCAGCTTTTGGAGTGTGCCCGCCGCAACAACACAGAGCTTCTTCACGCCATTGCCTCCGAGTTGAACAACGACCACGCCCAATTGTCCAAGGTGGTCAACTCCACCCGCGAGGTGATCACCGACAACTCGCCATTGCACATTGCCACGCTGTTGGGCAACTGGGAGTTTCTCGACGCGGTGTTGGACATTGAGGGGGTGGAGATCGACCCAACAAACCGCGACGGCGACACGCCGTTGCATTTGGCGGTCAAGTACGCTGCCTCCGAGCCCGACTACGGCTACTTCATCATAGACAACTTGCTTGACGCGGGGCTGGACGCCTCGGTGTTGGACAAGGCCGGCTTGAAGCCCGTGAACTACGTTGTGGACAACGACAAGCTCCGGGATTTGTTGCATAGTGCCGAGTATGCGGCAACGGCGGCGACCGAGGCAGTGGAGGTAGAGGACGACGACGAGGACGACGACGATGATGGGGAGAGCGCGTCGGACTCGGACTAAGGGAATTAGCAATGCATGGAATCAAGACAGACCTGTAGGCAGAGGTAATGGCGAGTGTGCTTTTGTTGGGACGAGAATGAATGAGAGCACCGAATTTAGGCATAGGCTTCGAGAGAACACCAATGCTCAAGGTTTCACTAGTTTCGCTTTCCGATTGAATCCACTCGTTGACTCTCAAGTGTCAACGTTGGGTGAGTTTTATTGGCAGGTTTAAGAAATGACTGACTTATGAATTGACTGACTTATGAAATGACAGACTTAAAAATGACAGACTTAAAAATGACAGGCCCATGAATTAACAGACCAAACTCTGGGAAATCCATCCGGTCTACTCGATTTCAAAGTCATCTGGACTCGCCTCGGGCCAATTGTCGAGTTGCGCTCGGGCACATCTCTTGCGTTCTTGTCTTTCGTCGTTGCCCACTTTCAAGTCAAAATACTTCTCATATTCTCCAAGAAGCGGGCTTGCCAGCTCGAGCAATTTCCTCTTGCATAGCATACTTGCTCCGGACGGTTTCGGTGGCTTTTTCTTCACGTACCCGCCGTTTTTCGCCCCGTTGTTGATCACCTGGATCGTATTTGTTGGGACGCAGAATACCAAGCTTAGCTGCAGCGGAATTCTCTCGGGCGTCTTATGGAATTGATAGTGATCCTCGGCATATGGCAACACTTTTAGCTGCCGCCTGACCTCAGAAGTGGACTTGAGTCTATCCTTAAAGCACCGGTCGAAATCCGCCTCGCGATACTTGTCCTTGTGAATCACAAGGTAGTCGAGGTATACGGGGTCCATTAACACGCTCGATATACAGTTTAAAATGCCCGTGAATTGCTTGATGCAAAGCTTATCTGAGCAAGACTTGGACAAAGTCACCAAACTGTCTGCTCTGCCCGGTTTGGTCCGCACAACACCCACCTTGTTGAAATGTGCTCGCCCTCTCAACAATTGCACTTTCTTTGCTGGAGGCTCTTCCCACAGCGGGCCATCTGACGCAATATGAGACATGGATGCGTCGCCACATGGCGGCTCCGATATATATAGTGCCAACTTGATGTTCTTTCGGAGCTTGAATCTATGGTTGGCGTCGTCACTGGACATTTCTAGTAAGTCCAGCCCATCAGCAGGAAACCGCTTCATTTCCTCCACCAAAAGCCAATTGAACGCCCGGATACATAGTATCTCCGCGTGCATATCGTGGACAATCCATCCCTGAGAGTATTTTCTCACCTGGTCAGGCATGGCCTTGACTCCCGTGGCTAGCGTGAGTACCGAGATGGCATCGTTTTCAAGCGCGACCAAGCCGGCCAAAACGGTCCACTCTTTGTCGCCATTTGGTCTTATCGCTGGTTTTCCTGATTTGGCATTGACGGCGTCGAACTCCTTGACCACACGCTGGGCAATTTGTGTGGCTAGATCAGGTTTATCCATGGAGTTTTGTTCATGCAGGGCGATGGAGACAACACACCGAAGGCCAGAGGACGTGGTGGGGGAATGAATAAAACGCAAAAGCAGGTGGAGCTATTAGGAATATGCTCTCGAATTTATATCATTCCGATTGGGGCGCTAAGTCTGGCTCATGCCTAGCGTTGCCAAGTGCACTCTATCGGATGTGACTACGGCCGCCACCAAGTTTTCTCGTCCATATTAACAAAATACCCCCTATCAACGCTTCTTCCGCATGAGCGCACCCATGAGCCCAACCCCGAGCGCCAACACCCCGCCAGCTACTCCAAGCCCAATGAGTCCATCCTGCGTCACCTGGTCATCAATCGCCTGCTTCAACGCCTTGAACTGGGCGTTGTCGGGCTCCTTTTCAAGCAAGGACTCGGCGTACCGCCGTGCGTTTGTGTACTCGCCGATTTTCACGCTCCCGAGCGCCAAATAGTAGAGCGATTCTCTCCTTAGCTCCGGGACATCTCGGTAGAGCGTAGACAAGATCTCGATCGCCTGTCTCTGGGATTTGTGGCTCTCTGTTTTGAGGAGCCCCCACGCATAGTTGAACAGCGACTGGGGCGAGGGCGGGTGCTCGGACTCCACCTGGTTTTTAAGGATTTGGAGCTGTTCGGGCGCAATCAGCTGCTGCACTTCTTCTAGCGCCGGGTACTTTCTTCTGAACATGGAATAGTTGAATTGGCCCGCAGGAATAGTCAGAAAAGGTAAAAGTAATGAAGAATCGCCCGAGGCTGTGTATATCTGCTTGGGTGTTACAAAGAAAAGTGGTATGGGTTGGCCACTGCGGTGTAGTGCACATGTGGGATCAAAGGGAGACATGAGCCGATAAGTGGAGGCACCAGAAACGAAGAACAATTGAGTGAACAAGAAGATTTGAATTTTTTGGGAGCCTCAAACGTGCCTGAAATTGGCCTGATTGGGTTTCTCCCGTCCATTTATTCCGAATCCACATCCTCGCTGGATTTCCCCCTCAGGCGTCTTTCGAGGCATATTGATCGCGAATTCCCACCCACTATCAACACTTTTCACCTCCATCCACTCCAGGTCCACCGCAAAATTCCAAGCATTCTTCGATAAAATATGGCGCCCGAGCATCGAGAACACCAGCCGCCTACAAAACGGTACTCGCTTCTCAATATATGGAGCGTCACACTCGCCCTCAAAGCGCTTCTCTCAATAGCGTACCACTCGACCGATTTCGACGTCCACCGCAATTGGCTCGCCATCACATACAACTTGCCCGTGGCAAAGTGGTACATCGAAAACACATCGCAGTGGACGCTCGACTACCCGCCGTTTTTCGCGTATTTCGAGTGGGCGTTGGCGCACTTGGTGCCTCCATTTGTCGCTTCAGACGGATGCCTAGCCATCGTCGAAAAGGGCCTCTACAGTTTGCCCACCGTGTACTTCCAAAGATTGCTGGTCATTGTCAGCGAGATCGTGCTTTTCGCTTCGTTGCAGTGGTATTTGGCCACGAGCAAATCGCACCTGGAGGCCCGTCGAGCTTTCGTTGTGGCCCTGAGCTTAGTGCTCAGCCCAGGCCTCTTGATCATCGACCACATCCATTTCCAGTACAACGGGATGATGTACGGGCTCTTGGTGCTCATGATTAACTGCGCTCGCTTGCAGAAATACTTGTGGTGTGGGTTTTGGTTCAGTGTTTTGCTCTGTTTCAAGCACATCTACTTGTACTTGGCACCAGCGGTGTTCGTGTTCTTGTTGCGCGTTTACTGCCTCAACTTGCACTACGACACGAAAAAGAGCTTCCTCCACAACGCGGTGAGGATGGTGCAGTGGCTCAATTTGATCAAGTTGGGACTGGTGGTGTTGGCAGTATTTGGCGTGGCGTTCGGGCCGTTCATCTACTACAACGTCATCCCCAATCTTTTGGAGAGATTGTTCCCGTTCAGCAGAGGGTTGACCCACGCGTACTGGGCCCCCAATTTCTGGGCAATGTACTCGTTCGTGGACCGAGTGTTGATTCAGGTGTACCACCGGATCCCCATCTCAAGACTCCCGCTCCAGCGAGTTTTCCAGTTCGACGCGAAGTTGCTCAATGACCCTAAGTTGCTCAAAACAACAACTAGGGGCATTGTGGGCGATATCGAGTTCTTGGTGTTGCCCAAGATCACTCCTAAATTGACGTTCTTGCTCACGCTATTCTACCAGACTATGGCACTTATCCCGCTCTTCATGCAGCCCACCTTCGAGAGATTTATCGGAGCTCTCTCGCTCTGTGGTTACGCTTCGTTCTTGTTTGGCTGGCACGTGCACGAGAAAGCGGTGTTGATCATCATCTTCCCACTTTCGTTTTTGGTCACGAGGGACAAACGGCTATTGAGCCCCTTCAACTTGTTGGTGAGCTGTGGGTATGTTTCGTTGTTCCCGCTCATCTTCACGTGCCAGGAATGGCTTGTGAAGGTCACCTACACGTTGCTCTGGTACGTGATCTACTACTTCAACTTCCGCAAGGTGGTGCAAGTGCCTACTCAGCTTGTGAGGGAAGGAACATACGTTTTGGAGAGAGTGACCAACCTTTATGTGCTTGGGCTCTTCCCTGTAGTGGTCACGGTGAGTCTCATGGAGTTGTTGGAGCATAAGTTCGAGGTGATGAGAAAGCTCGAGTTTATGCGGTTGATGATTGTGAGTGTGTACTGCGCGGTGGGAGTGGTGAGCTCATGGAACGGGTTCAACTGGCTCTATTTCGTTGACGAGTCGATTTGGGACACTACCGACTGAAAAGTTCGCTGCCGAAAAGAATTGATCTTCAGGGATGGCTAGGCGCCTCCTTGGGTGGGGTTGCATTTGCCACAGTGTAGATCGGATGCAAGTCATGCGAATGGTGAAAAATACGTCAAGACGCCAAAGGGAACGATGAAGGAGAAAAGACAAGAAAAAAACAACAAATACACCCTCGTTTATCAGTCCCATCATGACCACCGAACCAAATTCCAGCCTTTTTGGCCTGCCCCCCCGCTTCTGACCCTCGATCTTGCCTAAAGCCTAGAAGCAACGGATTGTCGCGAATTACTATTTTCGCAGCTAGATCATGCAGGGGACCGTGCATGCACACTTGTGGTTAGTACCCTGGCAAGTTATAAAGCGCCAGCAATGTCCGGGCGGCCAGCGACCGCAATTGTGAAAAAACAAAAAAAGACCATCTTCAATGTCTGACTCAATCTCCCTTGGAACATACTTGTTCACCAGACTCAACCAGAAGCCGCTCGACTTGCACTCGGTGTTCGGAGTGCCCGGCGACTTCAACTTGGCCCTCCTTGATAAGATCGAAGAGGTCGACGGCTTGGAGTGGAGAGGCAACGCCAACGAATTGAACGCCGCCTACGCCACCGACGGCTATTCGCGGGTCAAGGGTAACAACCCAAACAGCGATGGGCTTGGATTTGGCGCCCTAGTGACCACTTTCGGAGTTGGCGAGTTGAGTGCACTCAACGGAGTTGCTGGGTCGTACGCCGAGCACGTTGGCTTGGTGCACATTGTCGGGATTCCGTCGCTCGACTCGCAAAGAAAGCAATTGTTGTTGCATCACACCTTGGGCAATGGCGACTTCAGTGTTTTCCACAAAATGTCCTCGCACATCACCCAGACCCAAGGTGTGCTTGACGATCCGGCCACCGCCGCCGATGTGGTGGACAGGGTGATCAGAGAGGCGTACATCAACCAGCGCCCCACTTATTTGGCGTTCCCAGCCAACATGGTGGACGTTCCCGTGCCGAAGTCCCGGTTGAACAAGCCGTTGGACTTGAGCATCCCAAAAAACGACCAGGAGTCCCAGGACGAGGTGTTGGAGGCGACCATTGGCATGATCAAGGCGGCCAAGAACCCGGTGATCATCGTTGACGCATGTTGTGCCCGTCACAACGCCAGCAAGGAGGCCAGCGAGATCATCAAACTCACGAACTTCAAGTACGCCATCACACCGATGGCCAAGGGCACCCGTTTCATCGACGAGGATGCCGAGCGGTTTGCCGGCGTGTACGTGGGCACCTTGTCGTACCCCGAGGTGAAGAATTCCGTGGAGAGCTCGGACTTGGTGCTCTCGTTTGGTGCGATGCTCAGTGACTTCAACACTGGGTCGTTCTCTTACTCGTTCCAGACCAAGAACGTCATCGAGTTCCACTCCGACTACACCAAGATCAGAAGCGCCAACTACCCCAACGTGAGAATGAAGGAGGTGTTGCAGAAGCTCATCGAGTCGAGCGAGTTCAAATCGACTGTTGCGGGACACAAGCCCGAGAAACTTGTCAAGGACCCATTCAAGTTGAAGCCGCAGGCCAACGACTCAAAACTCACCCAGCTGTACTTGTGGTCCAGCTTGTCGAAGTTCTTGAAAGAGGAGGATATCGTCATTACCGAGACGGGAACCTCTTCCTTTGGAATCATCCAGACTTCCTTCCCTAAGAACACCTTAGGTATCTCGCAGGTGCTCTGGGGCTCCATCGGATACAGTGTTGGATCTGCCTATGGTGCTGTTACCGCTGCCGAAGAGCTTAGCCCAGCCAGAAGAGTTCTTCTCTTTGTTGGTGACGGATCTCTTCAGTTGACCGCGCAAGAAATCTCTTCGATGATCCGCACAGGCACGAGGCCTTACCTTTTCGTGTTGAACAACTCTGGATACACCATCGAGAAGTTGATCCATGGTCCGGAAGCCGAGTATAACCAGATCCAGCCATGGAAGCACCAGTCGTTGTTGGAAGCCTTCGGTGCCACAAAGTTCGAGAACCACAAGGTTGGAACGGTTGAGGAGCTCAACAAGTTGTTTGGCGATGATGGTTTCGCCAAGAACGACAAGATCAGATTGATCGAGGTTATGCTTGAGGAGTTCGACGCACCAGAGAATCTTGTGGAGCAGGCCAAACTTTCGAGCGAGGCGAACTCCCACCAGTAATTGGTGCGATATGATTTGTGCAACTTCAGTGTTGGCGACGTGCGTATTTTAGTCGTAATAAATCTATAAGGTTTGCTAATGATTGCCTGGTCTCAGGAAGATCGAGTCTGGGAATAATGCCTCCCAGTCCTCATTAAACAAGTCTGAAGTCATGAGAACTGGAGGGCCCCCAAAGAAATCGACCGCGTTCTCATTCACGAAATCATAACCTGTGGCATCCTTGGTTTCGAAAACCAGGTTATCGATGTTAATTCCGTTATTATCGTTATCTGCCATTTCCGGTAGGTGTGTCGAGCTCAGTGAACTTGGATTTGGTGTTGGCTCCAGCTGCGCTTGATGTTGTTGCTCGGGAGGAGTGATTTCTTCCCCAGATTCCATTTTGATTTCTGCATTGTTGTTTACAGGCGCCACTGATTTTTTCACCCGGCGTGCCCGGCTCTTTTTGGTGTCCACTGGCTTGGGAGCAAAGTCAGGGTCGTCGACAAACTGCAAACGAAGCTTGCTTTCGATCAGCTTGTAGGATTTTTCAGCTAATGCCCAAGTCTTTGAGCATCCGGCCAAAACATTGAGAAAGTATTTGAGCTTTGCTCTCCGGTCTTCCCTCAACAAGTCCGATGACGTTGTCAATAAGATCACCGATATCGACAAGATGCTGCAATAGACAATGAAAATTGATGCTCTCCTGAGTCCGTGAATAAGCTCAAATCTTTGGATAGCAACATACAAGTCTTCGATTGCTTGATGACAAATAACGGCCGGCGAATGGCGGTCGTGGTATTTGGCCGTGGTGGCAATCCCCACAAAAGGCCGATTCAAACACAATATGAGAATGTAGTAATAGTAGCGCACACTGGCGGTGGTTGGATTGTCTGATACATCGCGCAAGGTATCCTGACTCCAGTTTAGATCTTGCGGGAGATTCTCTTTCCATTCCATGATCTGAGCGTTGTACTCCGAGAGTTTGGTGAGCCTCGTGGTCAAGTCCAAATCCTCGCCATCAGAATCCTTGTTGGACCCCGACTCGTGGTCGGACTTCGTAAAGATATCATTGAGCATGTTGTCCGAGATGTTGATGAGATTAATGATGTTCTTCAACGGGTCAGAAATGTTGGTGACATTCTCCGGAATGTACTTGTAGTCGTCAATCCAGTTTAGCTCGGGCAAATCCTGTGTTTCTGGAATCGAAGCATCCAGCAGCTTCAAAAGCGAGGGCCGTCCCAACACAAGACTGATGAAGTGGTCGGCCATGTAACAGCCCCAGTAGATTCTGCTTCTGATGGCCACGTCGAGCGATTTCACCGCTCCCTGGCTTTTGAGGAACCACACCTCAGGATTGAGTTGGAACCCCAAGTCAAAGCCCATACGCATGGCATTTCCCGAGAGCATCCACCCAGTTGCGTTATTGCCGTTGCAGATGTCGTAGAATGCCAACAAGAGGAAGCTCTGCACGGAGGTGATACTTGGGTGCTCCAAACTCGACAAAAGAGAGCTTCTGGCCTCGTTATAGTACGTGATGGATCTTGAGTAGATGGTGTCGACGTCGCACATTCGAGCCCCCAAAGCACAGATACTGAATACGAGCACCGACAGACAGTAAAGCGAGTTCTGCTTCGGGTGGAAAAAGTCCTGAAGAAACGCTTCCCGGAACACAAACATGTTGTGGTCGGGGTACTGCCACGTGAAGAAGAGCCGTAGGCATCTGAGAATATCCGGGTCCTTGTTGAGCGACTTCAACACCGTGATTTCGCGGGCTTCTCTCTTATGCAACAGCGAGTGGATCTTGTGCTCGAGCTCATTCTCATACACGCTCGTGGGTCCGTAAAACAGGCGGATTTTCGACTGTGGGGCAGGCGAGGGCGATTGTTTTTTCGCCTCTGCATCTTCATGGATCTTAGTGGCGTCGGCAAACTGGACCCTTTCTGGCGCGTTTGTCTCGTCGTCCAAGAACTTCTCGATGTTCAGCATTCTGTTGGCGAAGTACTCGTCTCTCTCCTCTGGCGTCTTCAACTTCTGGAGCGAAATGAAGAACTTCGAGAGTGCATCGTTCCGTTTCTCCAACATCAGCACGTAGTTGGCCGGCGGGCGTTTTTTTCTCATGTCGTTGGGCACCTGGATACACTCGACCCCCAATTTGACGCAACTGGAGCATGGATGGGTGTAGTTGCATTTCACTTTTCGTAGGCGGCACCGCTGACACGATAATGACATTTCTCGTTTTGAAGATGCTCTCTTGGGAGCAATGGGCAGGCTGGCCTGAGAGCTGGTGACCTGGACCAGAGCAGGCACTCCGGACATATTAATCCCTGACTTCTTTTTTTTTTTTTGGGAATCACTTCCACCAGCTGTGGGCAGTTATGGTGTTTTAATCCCGATGACTGATCGAAATAGCCAAAGATAGTCGCCCGTTGTGTGCAGTCGCGCAACGGCTTTGAGATGTATGAGATACAGCTGGAGGAGTAATCTTTTTCCAATTTTTTTTCTCTTTTCGTTTTCTAGTCTTAATTTTTTATCTGGATAATCTAATCCGCCTTATAAATACCTAGCACCGGTGCATATTCGCCGGCGCCTTTCCCATTGCACGGGTATTAATGTATCCTGTATCGATACTCTTGAGATCTTATCGATTACCATCAGGTCTACTCGATGGCAAACAAGATCTGGTACGTCGTGTAGAACACCGCCATAATCCCAACGACAATCAACACCCAGTCAATCGCCAACAAAAGCTTCGACTGGTCTGGCCTCTTTTTGTAGGTTTTCAAGTGGATCATCGAAGGGTAGATGTACACGAGTGGAATGCACGCGAAGCAGCCATTGAGACTGACAAACTTGTCGATGTTATCAGCGTTCAAGTAGGCGATTCCGGAAATGAGGATGGTGGCCATAGCACGCAAGAGGTTCTTCATCCATTTAATGTGGGGGTTGTACTTGCCCGAGTTGTGGTACAACTTGCCTTCTTCGGTGGTAGATTGCTGTTCTTTGGTCAAGAAGAGACGCGAGTTGAACACCAACAGCTCCAAGATCCTGATGGCAGGGAAAAGTTGCAATGGGCCAGACAAAAACACTGCAATTGAGTATAACACCATGATCAGCTGGGCGGCAATGTTGGTCTGGGGCAAGTTCAAAATGACGATGGACTTGATGTTCTCACCATACGCAGAGTAGCCAACGACACCCACTGCAACAAATAGAGTGGTGATAGAAGCCATGCTCAACGACAAAACAAGTGGGAACTTCTCTGGGTTGGCCATAGAAGCCTCAATTGGAAGAATCAATCCAACCCCCTCGAATGCAGTGACGGCAACACCAACTAGCATTGACCATGTTTTCAGGTTGAACGGCACGATGTTGGGACCCAATCCGTCGTCTAGCAATTGCACCCCACAGAAGTAGAAGATGATCATGAGGCCAACAAGAATGAATGCCGACGAGATGATGGACGTGAACCCTAACTTGCTCAAGTCACGAATGAGGACAAGCGGAATCAAAAGAATGCACTGGATAATCACGATGTTTGCCTTGCGCACACGCAACAGGAACATTCCCTCCATGAATGAGTTCATGTTTTCAGCGGTGAACAAGATATACGTGGCGACGAAACCGACCTGGGAGATGATGATAGACACCATGATCGAGTACTTGAGAGGCTTTCCGTGGGTAAGGAACCCCAACTCTCCGTACGACGATTTCCCAAGAATTTTCTTGCTGGTAATCAAAACCACGTAGCAAATGTACGTCAAGAAGCCAAACGTGGCCATGGCGATCGTCGAGAAAACAATACCACCATGACAGAACGCCCCCGGCAAAAATAGCACGCCCGATCCCACCAAGGCCTTGAACAAAAGGAAAAACGTCTTTAGCAGGCTCGCAGTGCCCTTTGGAGCAGATCTTTTCCTCTTTCTCGGCACCGTGCCCACGGGAGCTCTTCTATCGTGCAAAAGCAGCGACTCCTCGTCGAAAACTTCCTCGAAGCTCGCATCTTCCGACAAGTTGTCGTCGTCAAAGTCGTCGTCGAAGTCTTCTCCGGCAAAATGGCCGTAGATGCTCAAGAACTCCACGAAGTTCCTCGTCAAGAAATTGGGGGGCGTCTTGTTTTGCTGCAACGAGCGGTTGATCAAAAACTCTCGCCTGAACCCACCAGGCACGTTTATGTCACTGGCGGTAGACTCTCGCCGCAAGTCGTTGAGATGACTAAACGACAGCGATCTGGCTCTTCCCTTCACCAGCCCGTTGGCCTGCTTGTTGGCGTTTTCGATCTGGTGATAAAGATAGCGCGCCACATCACCGCCTTGCATTTTGAGGGTCTCCTCAGGGGTGCCCAAGTGCTTTGACACCGTCTTATAGTCGATGCTCCCATGGTGAATATTGTTCAACAGAGACACGTGCTCGTCGTAGGACATCGAGTCAGATCGCGTGGAGTTGGCGTTGGAGGTGCTGCCAAAGCTTCCAGCACTCACGCCATGGCCGTTAAGGGCGGCTAAATTCGAGTTTGAGCTGGCCAGATGGATGGAAATGGCGGTTGGAGGTGTCGCTTTTGTTGGCGAGTTCTGGAACGGCGAGTTCAGTAGAGACGCCGCGGCCGAGTCGTTATAGTGCCTTCTAAACGAGGACATAGCGATAGAAGGTCTAGAAATAGCAGAATTTGGTTCGAAAGAGCAAGGTATATTGCTGACCAATGGATCCACAGTGGAGTGTCAGAGCCACGATGCCGGCGAGGTTGACAGCTCACTGTGTGCAGTACGCTAAAAATGGGTCCGGCAAACATCCACAGAGGTACCAACATGTGGCAGCGGGGGAGAGGAGGTTGCGGGTCGTGCGTGGCGTACATATGTGGAAATGGCATATTTTGATTTTTGCTTACAATATTTCTCGCCAGATGTGCGCCGTTCTGGCCCGTGGCTGCAGCCGTTCGATGTGCGGAACAAGCGAGCGGAAAAGGTAGCAAAACGGCGGAAAAAGTAGTTTATGCGCTGAGGTGGAGCTATTTGCAGGAGATGGGTGGGAAAGTTTTGACAGGCGAAGGGATTTCTCCGCATCTGGTGGAAATGGAGTAGGTGATGGCTGGTCAGGGATAATCACGTGACACGTCATCCCCAAGAGACATGAAAGACATAAATGGCCAGAAAGGGCGGGAAGTTTTTCTTTTTTCCCCGTTTCCCCTTAGTAGCTGCCTGATCTGAACCAAACGGCTCACTCGTCCTTTGCAGATACTCATTCGCTCTTATCTGGTGTCCTTCCCCACAATTCGCAGCCACCTCCAAGTTTCAGCCATATCCAGGTGAGAACACTCAGGTACTCCGGAAACCCACTATAGACATTCAGCTCATATATCTAGTCCAGATGCGATCTCCTTATGCCTTTATTACTCTCTTTGTTTCCAATCACCTTCTCTGTCTGATAGTGCACCTGCACACAACACACAAGCATATCCCATACTTGCAACTAAACTACACCCCCACCACGATTCAGCTATGCCGCAGCTGTCGTTCACGTCATTTCTCGATAACGTGGAAGAACCGGTTAATTTCAACCCACTGCCAGCCCCTTTCGACCTTCTCGTCTCGGAATTGTTCCTTAAGCTCGAAGCTACAAACTCGGAAAACAAGGCGCCATTTTCCAGTGTCAGCGGCAAGAAAATCAACATCATCGAGCAGTTTGTGTCGACGTGGAGAACGCATTTTGGAGAAAACATCTATCCTGCCGTCAGGCTCATCTTCCCTAATAGAGATGGCCGCAAATACCACATCAAGGACGTGGCACTCACAAGATTAGTCACCAAGCTTTTGAACTTGCAACCAGGGCTGAACGACTACACGATCATCAAAAACTGGAAGATGTCGTACCACCAGAAAGCACAGTTGGCTGGTTCCAACGAGCGGCGGCAATTGAGCGATCTTCCCTTGATCATTGCCAGAATAGTGCTGCGAAGACGCGACCAGAACCTGCTTGTGAAATCAACCGTGTCGGTCCAGGATGTCAATGACACGCTCGACAAGTTGACCACTCTCACCCAGTCAAAGGACCAGATCGAGTTGCTCTCCCCATTTTTGGATAGGCTCACCATCCCAGAAGTGAGGTGTTTCTTCCAGATGGTGCTCAAAGAGCTGATGCTCTCGTTTTTCGAGCGCAGTTTCTTCATTGCGTGGCATCCGGATGCCTACGACTTGTTCAAGGTGTGCGATGATCTCCGCAAGATCTTTTGGCTCTTGCATGATGCGAACCGAAGATTGTCCGCCAACCAGCTATGTGTGCAGCCCATGTACAGCTTTGTTCCACAGTCGTCCAAGAAACTCGAGATCTCGTACGCTGACTTGTGCAAGAAAATGACGGTGCCTATGGCCTCTAGTGGAAAAGACGACAAACTAGTGCAAATGTACCAGCAACACCAACTTGCGGGCAAGTTCCTCATCGAGGAGAAAATCGACGGCGACAGAATGCTCATGCACATGGTAGACGGTAACTTCAAGTGGCACACGCGGCGTCGCCGAGACTACACGCTTGTTTACGGCGAAAACGTCCATCTTGGCTCTCTCACCAAACACTTGGCCTCGGTGTTCCACGAGAACGTAAAGAGCATCATTTTGGATGGCGAGATGGTCGCCTGGAGCAAAGACCGCGAGCTTATTTTGCCCTTTGGCACGTTGAGGTCTGCGGCGATCCAAGAGGCACTCAAGCAGTTTGAGGTGGTGGATGTGTACGAAGGTAACAACAGCTGGCCGCTTTTCATCGTGTTTGACATTTTGCACTTGAACGGACGGGATTTGAGCAACCTCCCGCTTTTCTACCGCAAGGATCTTTTGAGCAAAGTGGTCAAAGAGGTTCCTCATAGACTTGAGCTCCTACAGTGGGTGTTGGCATCGTCACCCGACGATTTGAAGGCAAACATGCAAAGAATCGTGTCCGAGAGGAACGAGGGCATCATGGTCAAGTCGTTGCTCCTGAAGTACCGCGTGTACAGCCGGGACCTGACGTGGATCAAAGTGAAACCGGAGTACCTTGAGAATTTCGGCGAGAACCTAGACTTGGTGGTGATTGGCAAGATCGGCCGCATCAAGACGTCATACATTTGCGGGTTGAAAGACGAAGAGGACGACGGCAGCTACAAGCTGTTCTGCCGAGTTGCCAACGGGTTTCTGAACGCCATCTACCGGCAGATCGAGTCCAAGCTTTGCAATTTCTGGGTCGACTACGCCCTCCGGAAACCTGACCAGCACGAGATCGTATTTGGCACAGTGCGGCCCGATTTCTGGATCCACCCGGCAAATCTGATTGTATTGGAAATAAAGGCAAGGTCGATCGAGGTTACGGCAGAAACCCCATATGCTGCAGGGTCCACGCTCCACAATTTATGGTGCCGAGCAGTGAGAGAAGACAAGTCGTACGACGAGTGCATCACGCTACAGGAATACCGGATGCTCAAGAGCAGGTATGCAGTGGATATTCACAAGCAGCAGGATGTGAACCGTAACCGCAAACGGGCCGCCGAGAACTCCATTTACGTGAAGTACGATAAGCGGGCCAAGCGGAAACGGAACGTGCAGCTGTCGCTTTTCAGTGGGGTATACTTTGTGGTGGGGTCAGACTACAGAAACGACCTGGATGGGAAATGGTACCTGAGGGAGGAGTTGGGCGAATTGATAACCCAAAATGGCGGCACATTGGCGTCCAACCCGCGGGAAAACCAACTTTTCAACAAGCGGCTAGTAGTGTTGGGCCAAGCACTTACTCCGCGGACGAAAAAATGGGTGGGGGAGGGGTTCGACATAGTAAGTCCGAAGTGGGTGGTTTACTGTGTACGCCTGGGCATTGTTGAGCGATTGGAGCCGCAGTTCATGGTTGCATGTGCGAGCAAGGAAATCGCCAAGTTGGCCTCATCTAACATCGACCCGCTTGGCGACAGCTACCGAGTTGATTGTGAAACAAGTGCCAAGTTTTCGCGGTGGCTAACCCTGCTCCAAGTTAGTCGGGAATTAAGTGAGCGAAGCTTTGCGCAGTGTGCCGGGCGATTTTCGCGGGAGGAGAACCCACTTGGCATGCAGTTATTTCTGGAGGTGACATTCTACGTGGTGGCAGGATCGGGAGGGGTTTGCGCCGCGCTGTATGCACACACGGTGCGCCAAATCGTGAGATTTGGGGGAACTGTCGTTGATGGAGTTGCTGGCGCCAGTTTCATAATTGTTCCGAGACATGTTGCTCCAGAGCTTATTCGGGCGGAACTCCAACACGTCATGGATGAGATCGCTAGAGGGTACCATGAGCACATGCCGGTGGCGCAAGTGGTGACGGGAAAGTTTATTGATGACAGCATAGTATCGGGCCAGTTGGCAGACAGTGACGCCTGCAAAGTGGACAAGTGACGATTACGGTCATCTGCGCGGAAGCGTTCCGAGCGTCTTGATGGGCACCATGGGTGATGCTCCTGCACACAGACAGAAATTGCGAACCAGCGGCAGGTTTCCGGGCTGGGGGATCTGCGCACACAGAACCTAAGAACAATACCCGCTAAGGGCGGGAGAAATGCAACACCGGTCAGTGGCCAGATTCTTGGGAAAGCTTAAACTTGGAACATACTGCAACGTTGCAGCCAGAACGGTGGCGGCCACGTTGCAATCCTCCATCAGCTTTCAACCATGGCATCGAACACCAAATGTTCACTAGCGGGAGGAGACTTGCTGGGGTAGTGTGACGAAAGTTGGGGGAGGGCCACTAAAAAAAGCAATCTCGATCGGAAAAATGCAGCCTGCGCTACCAGGTGATTCAACGCATCTCTGGAATAGAACACCGCCCCGGTGCAGGTTTTCCGGTACTACGCGGGATCGCACATTTACGCTACCCTGGGCGTAGTCTCATGCGGCACCACCTTGGCTGAAATTACGGGAGGGAAGGTTCGATGGGTGGCGATGGCAGACGCTCGCCGCGGACATGAACGCTAAATGTTTCGGTGGCCAAACTATGCTTGCCCTAAATCCGGCCCATGTGCTTCATTGCTTTTCGGGGAGGCGGATTTGTCCCCCCGGCGAAGCATCTGCCCCCACGAAACCAGTACACCAAGACCTCTCCACATGTGCGAGTGCACTTTGGAGGCCATACAGATTCTGCACGTCACTGGGTCGCATGCATGAGCCTCTGAGAATTTCGCACTTAATCCCGGCTCCAGTCATTGGCGGTATTTATATCGCAGCTTCCCCATTTCCACTGCCGCCATCAATTTCCTCAAAACTTATTCTACTCATGGACGATTCACACCTCCGCCCGTCGTTCCCATACACGGAGAACATCGACTACATGGGCAAGTCCGATATCCCCAACCACCATCTCCACATCTGCTGGAAGCAAAACAACTCCGTCACCATTAAGTCCCACCACGACGACATTTGCCTCACCATTCCGTCCACGATATCCCGCCGGCTAGAAAACATCTGCTGGAGACGCTGGAACAAGCAGTTGCACCAACTTGGCGAGATTTCCCCGGCCTACATCAACTGGAACAAGACCCAAGATATCACCTGGCTCTACGGGCCCAAATACACGGTACCAAGCGCGGATGACATTGACATTCCCGCCCCCCGTCTAACCACCGACAATCTACTGAAGATGGCGGCCCACGACATTCCCGAGGCGGAATTCGATGAGGTGTCGTCAGTTGAGCTGGCCTCAACCATGTCGTTTGACGATGCTTCGCTGGTTGAATCAGACGAAGAAGACAACGACTTTGAGATGTATGGGTTGAAGCTGGCGTTGAAAACAACAACGAGAACCCCCCGGAAAAAGTCCAAGCTGGTGAAGTTCAGCTACATTGTCAACTCGCGCGAGTTTGTCAACGGCATCCTGTTTGACTACAACTTCTTGGACACGCTGTGCTTGTAACCAAGCCATTTAATATCTGCATCAGTATCTAGAATACTTAATACCAATTTTGCTGGCAACTTCTTAACCGGTAGCTTAGCGTGTGATCGCGTTCCAGAACTCATGTGAAGTGTCGATCCTAGTTCCGAGTGCATGTGGAATTTTCGCTGTGGCACAGGTGCACCAGCCCCCAGAGGTACTCACACGCCCCAGATACCTGTTTCGACTTGTTTACCCCCCGAAAGCAACAATAATCACCAATAACTCCTCCAGAGTTGCAAGTCGCCTCTTTTCGAGCCCTGTTGCCTCCGCCTTGACGAGCAAGCCAACATTCGCCATGGAAATGGCGGCCCCTTTCTCCACTTCGCACCATCAAACCCACGTCGATCGTGCATAGGGTGGTGCCGCCTGTGGCCCCCCGATCAAGAAGAAAGAGACGGCCGCGCGGCCCCGTGGTTTGGTTCCCCGCCCGGTTCGCCTTACGATATCCCTGCCTAAAAGGGCAAGCGACAGCGCTTCCGCTACTGCGAACATTCGACCGAAACCACCTCGTACATGCACACGTGACCAGCAGCACTATCGCCTATGTTGCAATGTGCCGCCAACATCGATCCACAAAGCAACTGAGCAGGTGCTCATCAAATCTGTAGTTCTGGAAACCCTGGCGGGGGCGCTCACCAGTCCATATTGAAGCGAATGTGTGACGTGGCGAGCCGAGGTTCTAGCCGGGTGCGAGACCGAAGATAATAGCGAAGCCTAGAACCGGCAACAACCCAGATGGGAGCGACCCAAACGACGATCTGTTGATAATCGCAAAACATACCTCGGCAGCCCGTCGCTCCAAATCACCGTGACCATCGAAGTTTGTGGTGGAATTGTGCTCTTGCCACCAACCTGACGCACTAGACGCCTGACTGGTTTCCCTGCTTGTTGCGACCGCAAATCTCCCCGACACATGCAAGCTTCGCGGAGGTATTCTAGCGCTCCCCTGCCTTCCCTGCAATACACAGCGGAGCTGTCGTAACCATCATCCTGCACGAAAGCCGTCGGCGCATGCCCGGCATTCCTCCCCTTTTTGGAAACATCATCGCCAGCAATTTCGCCGGGCTTGCGCTCGAGCAAATTTTGGAATGTTCCGACACGACGAGACGCCAAATTTGACGGAGGCGCAAAGTAAGCGGAATGCCCCACATGCTCAAGCAAATGAATTGCTGTTGACACCAAGCAATGTGTGTTGTTCACTTGCCACGCCCGCATGATATTTTTCCGGCCAGGTATCGAAATGCGGCGCTGGGGCAAGGCGCATGATCGCGCGTCTAATCGGCGCAAAGCAGATTCCATGGGGAGTGAGCGCAAATGCCCAACATATCCTGGGTGAGGAGAGTGAAGCCATGACTTGCTGGGGCAACTCTAAACCGACGAGCTTCGGTGGAAACTCAAAATTCTATTGCAAACCAAAATGCTGCCAACATGACGGAAAGCGGCAATGTCGGAAATTGTGAGGAGGCATCACCAGCCACCATGTTCGTATTAACCCAAAAGCGAATGATGGCTAGTGCCCTTTGGTTGAATGCCATCCTCATTTAATCCAAGTTCCAGCAATCTCTACTAAACACCACTGGTGGCGTCAGGAACTTCGATGCATGAGAAGTGACATCGGAGTGTCTCAGGCTGAATTGCTTGTTTCGGAATGTCTTAGGCTGATCCGCTTGTTTACAGCTGTCCATGCAAGCCTCAAAAGCTCAAAAGCTTCTTTAGATGAAATCTGCATCGCCACTTGACTCACGATTTCTCCTCAAAACAGCAACCCACGCCGCCCCTCCGTGTTGGGGACCCGCCAATATGTCCGACATGGAAGCATACCCCTCCACAACAAGCAATATTGGCCGGAAAGTAAGGAAAGATTGCCCGCAAAAACTCCCCACAGCAATTGCCACCATACTAAAAGCCCCGTAGGTGTTCGTAGCTATTACCCCGACAAGCTTCTCCTCATTTGGCCGGCTTTAGTCCTTGCTCCACACCTCTTCTGACCTCGCGGATCGAGCGGGTGCTGTTGATCGCCGACACGTTCTGGAGCACAAAATCGTCATGGGTGGCAACAAGATCTTGAAGTGGCTGCTTCATTCTGTGCATAGCAAGTGCTATTTGCGCGTATGGGTCGGAGTTGGACATTAGCGTGTAGTTTGTATTCGTTGCAGTGGGAAGACCGCGTCTGTATAAGGAGGTACGGGTGTGTTTCCAGCGGGACCCCACTAGAAGTGAGTGGAGGGCCAACTTGGGCGAGGAAACCGGGCAAAAAATTGATCACACTTCAGATCCCGCACTCATCGTCGTTTCTTTTTATTTTCTTTCTTTTCAACATCGGGATCGGGGGTGTCTCACATCGCCTACCCAATCTCGAATGTACGGGTGCACGCGCCAGGTGTTGAAGTCGCTCATCTCCACTAATAACCGCCATATCTATGGTGGAACCGGATGACGAATTGCTCGACGATCTAGACCCTTCGCTTTTCCAAGGGCCAGCCCACTATGAAGAAATCACTGCTCCCCCTGTGCAGGACGCATCCCCCCACCGCATCGACCCCACCACCATCAGCACTTACATATACCCAACCAATCTCCAAGTCAGAGATTACCAGTACAATATCGTCAATCGTGCGTTGTTCCACAATGTTCTAGTCGCGCTACCTACCGGATTGGGTAAGACCTTCATTGCCAGCACGGTGATGCTCAATTTCCTCCGATGGTTCCCCGATCTGAAACTCATATTTATGGCCCCCACCAGGCCATTGGTGGCCCAGCAGATTAAAGCGTGTTGTGGTATCACGGGGATTCCATCGTCAAAAGTGGCCATTCTCTTGGATAAAACAAGACGAAACCGTGCCGCCATTTGGGACGAAAAGCAGGTTTTCTTCACCACGCCACAAGTTGTGGAGAACGACCTCGCAACTGGGATTGTGGACCCGAAACTGGTGGTCTTATTGGTCATCGATGAGGCCCACAGGGCCAAAGGCAATTATGCATACAACAACGTGGTAAAGTTCTTGGACCGCTTCAACAGATTCTACAGGATCTTGGCCCTAACAGCCACACCAGCGTCAGATGTCGATGGTGTTCAGGAAATCGTCGACAACTTGAACATCTCAAAAGTGGAAGTTCGAACCGAGAAAAGTATTGATATCTTCAGGTACTTGAAAAGGAAAGAAGTGGAGCGGTTCCACGTGGATAAAACCCCAGAGATCACCGAGATGATCGAACTACTATGTGAGGCTATCGAGCCAGTGTTGGAAACTGCAAATCAGCGGAGAATTTATGAGGTAACCGACCCTGCGAGAATCAACGCGTTCAGCGCTTTGGATGCACAACAGAAATTGGTGAGGAACCCATCGATACCAGAGGGTCTAAAATGGGCGAATTTCTTCATCCTTCAGCTCCTTATAGTAGTGGGTCAGTGTCTACGACGGATCAACATCCATGGAATTCGAGCTTTCTACAGCTACTTCCGTGATAAGCACTTGGAGTTTACCACGAAGTACAACAACAAAAAATCCACGAACCACCTAGCGGCCAAATTCTACTTCCACCAAAGCATCAAGCAATTGCTTACCAGGTGTGAAAAATTGGTCGCGGACCCTTCTTTCTTGGGCCACGGGAAATTGGAAATCACCATTAACGAGCTAGAAAACTTCTTCAAGTTCTCAACCAACGATGATTCGCGAGTGATCATATTCACAGAGTTTCGTGAGTCTGCTCTCGATATTGTGCGAGCACTCGAGTATCAAAATTCGCTGTTGAAGCCCCATATCTTTATTGGGCAGGCCAAAGAGAAGGAGAAGTTTAACGAGGAAAAATTCATGAAGAAAGGAAAGAAGTCAAAGAAAAAGGACAAAGAGGTCGAAGATGTACCAAGACAAGGACCGGAGCGTCCTCTCAGCTCCTCTGAACAAGCGCAGATGCATGGTATGAATCAGAAAATGCAGAAGGAGTTGATCAAGAAGTTCAAACAGGGCGAGTACAACGTTCTCGTGGCCACATCTATCGGAGAAGAAGGTCTTGATATTGGAGAAGTGGATTTGATCATTTGTTATGACTCCACTTCTTCTCCAATCAAAAATATTCAAAGAATGGGACGTACAGGCCGTAATCGTGACGGTAAGGTTCTATTGCTTTTCTCAAGTAATGAAGAACTGAAATTTGATAAGGCCATGGGAGGATATGAATACATTCAGAATCATATAATGAGTGGCAATCTCATAACCTTGCACTCTCAGGTTCGAATTATTCCGAAAGAGTTCACTCCCGTTGTTTCAGAGCAGCTCATTGAGATTCCTGACGAGAACAAGGACATCAAGGCAGAGGAAGACGATGATGAAATCATCAAAATCGCCACGAAGTACATGAATTCTAAGTCTAAGCTGAAGAAGACCAAATCCAAGAAGAAAGTGTCTCAGTCTCAAAGGTTGACTAAGAAATTCTTCATGCCAGATAATGTTGATACGGGGTTCAAGCTGGTGAGTATGATGATTAAGAAGAGTAACGAGGACACGTCAGTTGGAGAAAAGAGGAGGAAAGTGGACACTTCTGTTCCAAAAGATGTCTTAGATTCAATTTTGGACTCCGATGATGATTTCGATGATGAACAAAGCAAGGAAACCGAACTACAATCAAGCAGTATTGCAGAAAACCTGCTGTTTGCATCTGCAACCAAAACCGTGGATGTTGGCTTTACGAAGTCAAGCTCAAAAAGTCCTACGAAAACACTTGGGCTTCGTCGACCTAACGCAGACAATATCCTACGAACATCGCCATTGAAGAAAACCAAAGAATTGAAGTTTGCTGGTCCAACTCCAATCCTTCAGGGCTTATCTCTGGGAACTTCCTTGGGTGTGAAACGAAGACCCACCAGTGTCCTCGACCAATTGAAAGCTACTCGACCAAGCAAGCCCAGTTCAGCCGGCAAAACGGCTGACGATTTTGACGACGATGACGACGAGATCTTGGCTCTTGCAAGGAATTCATCTTCTCTAGACTTCCCAAAAAGTCAGCCTGCCGATTCACTGGGCGCCGTTCAGGAAGCTACTGCAGCTCCTCAAATATACCCTCTGAGTTTCGCTGACAGTGACGGATGTCTCTCAAAGGAAGAAAATATCGAGTTGTACATGTCCTATTACGTTCCAGCCGAAGCATACAGTCTTTTGAATTGCTACAATGTCAATGCATTGCCTGAAACGGCGGAAACCTTGAAATTTGGCATCGACTCCAGGAGGTTCATGAAGTGGCATAAATTTATGACAGAAGTTGACGAAGATATGGCATCTAACTTGGTGAAAACGTATAAAATGATTTCCACTGAGAAGGAGCCGCCACTTCCGGATTTTATAGATTTTAATTAGGGAAAAATTAATATTGCATCGATTTATTGACCCCAACACATCGCCATATCCATTTTGCAACCAAATGTGATCCGCGCACGTCCTAGTTACCCGCCTCTCGCTCTCCACTATATAACCAGCGGGATCCGCCCCACCGCTGCGGTTTTGCTCTCCATCTTTATGCAGGGGCATTACGTGTATCAGTGAGGATTCGTCCGAGATCATGTTTTTGCTGGTTGAAAACTATAACCTGACAACTCTTTGGTGGATCTGGCCTCGTGCCTCATTTGCTGAAGGAATTTTTGGAGTCTTTCATATCGCTTGCGGTACTTCCTTGAAGACCTTAGCATCACTTCTATCTGTGTAACTGAGGACACTTATCCAGAGAGAAGGACACCGTGAGAGTACCCGTTGCTCGTCCAAGAGCATCCACTTGCTCATGTAGAACAGCCTTGTGCCTCGCTCGGTGCAACGTTTCCAAGTTGCATCTTGAGCTGGATGCATGATTGCTTCATAGTAATCAGATGTAAGGGGCCAGAACAACTCGAGGGCTTCTTTTGAGTGCGGTGACGCCAAGGGGAACCGGATGGCGGCACTGTAATTAATAGCCCTCACATCATGTCGTATTGAAATCCCAGTATAGTGCAAGTACGGTCTGCATATAGAGAGAGCTTCCACCTGAAGAACCGATCGGAGTGAGAATCACTTCCACTCCAGTGAATCGTCATCATGTTCAAGAAATTCGGCAAGGAGGAGATCCACTCTCGTTCAAACATCAAGTCGTCTGTCCAGAGAGGCTTGAAGTCAAAATTTGTCTCGCAGTTCGAGGCCTTGGAGCCTGTCATCGACACTATCATACCGAAAAAGTCCCAGGCCATCTTGATCAAATGTGAGGACAAAATCTCGTTGTACTCTGTTGACGGCGAGGTCGTCTTGTTCCAGCACTTCGATGACTTGATCCCCATGTTGAAAATTGTCCACAAATACCCTGACTGTTTCCCCAGCGTCCAGGTCGACAGAGGAGCCATCAAGTTTGTTCTTTCTGGTGCCAACGTCATGTGTCCTGGTTTGACATCGCCAGGTGCCAAATTGCCCGAGGAAAATTTGGAAGAAGACACCATTGTGACTATCTATGCCGAGGGAAAAGAGAACGCGTTGGCCATCGGTAAGTTGACGATGAGCACCGACGACATCAAGTCCAAGAACAAGGGCATCGGCATTGAGTTGTTGCACTACTTGGGCGACGGTTTGTGGAACCTTGACGAAAGCAACTAATGTGCACCTTCTAATGAAACATACACCTTCAGATTATCTGAAAGTAGGAAACTCTGTAAGCTGGCGATGTCATCATGTAGGTACTGCTTAGTGCCAGATGTCTCGTTGTGAAGATAGTAAAACAATTCCAAATCCAATGAACTTGTCTGGAGTTTCTTGGATATGATGCCCTTAAGCCTGAGCACGGTATTGTTCTTAAGGAAAACCCTTGAAAAAAGCTCTTCACCGTCTTCCAGCAAGACTAGCAAATTAAGTTTTCTCGAGTCTGTGTGCGTGACACTTACCAGCAGCGTCAGGATATTATACTTCTGAAGCAACTGCTCCCATCTGATCTCGTTTGTGAGCTTTGACTCTCCCAGTTTCACTTTTGAGATCAAGTAGAGTTCAGCATTTCTAATTTCACCTGGAGATATGGTGCTTCCATTAAGTCGAGTAAGTTTTGAAGTCAGAGTCTCATTCTCATATCCACCGAAACGAGCGATAATGTCGATAGCCATTTGCTCCGGTGAAATTCCAGTGAAAACAGGACACTTATCCAAGTGGAGGTTGGAGAGGTTGGGAAAAACGAGGCTCAATGCATCGACCGGTTGCCATGTGGATATGTTGGTATATCGGAGATCCAAAGATGCCACTCCAACAAACCTGAGATTGGTATCAATAGAATCTATGCGATTGTCAGCAAGAGCCAAGTGCTGGACTCCACTCAGCATGAGATTCACCGGTAATCGATCCAAATCATTGAAGGACAAATCAAGAGAGTTCACCGACAGGGGAAATCGGAGGTTTTCGGCATCCTCAGAGGTCCAATTGTTTCCGGCGAGCACCAACTTCTCGATTCCCCTGAGGTTCAAATGGTTCATTTGCTCCACTGTTACCATGGACGATGCGAGATATAGATCTGTAAGCGAACTGGGAAATCGTAGGTGCGGAAGTCCTTGAAATCTGTTCCCGTTCAAGTTAAGCGACTTGATGTTCGGAAAGCGCGTCAAGATCCTCTCTAATTCATGCCAGCTCGAGAGCAAATTGAACGACAAATCGAGGGTCTCGGCCATAGGAAATTCAGCCAAGTCTCCGGCAATGCTCACGTTCTGTTTGTCCAACATGACCGTCTTGAGGTCCTGGAAGTTTCTCAGGATCAGGTTGAGCTTGTGGAAGCCGTAGCTCTCGACTGTTTTCGACCCAAACACAATCTTGTTCTCCAATACCCGCTCGTTCTCCTCACCGGCATACCTCGCAACGATTGCATCCATGGCGGACACTCCGCAGCATATTTTCTTGTTGGATGCCTTGAGAAACAGCCCTGCGCCTTCCACAGACGTTTGGAAGTACTGGATGCCATTGTGCTCGCCGCTGTTCTTACCTCTTGTTCTGTCGTCCCATTCAACGCCGTAAGCCACGACATTTGGACCCCAAACGTCGAGATGGCCAATGAACCTTAGTGTGGCGTGGCAATTGTCCACGGATATTCGGTCTCCCACCTGCATTTTGAGTATGGGGAGGGCGGTTGGGTAATGAGACTTGATCGAACCGCGCAGTAAGAAATAACCGTGGAAGGATTCTATCGTTATCAAAGTTTCTCAGATGGTCTGATTTCAAACAGGAAGAGGAACGACAATTACGGAAATATTCAACAGGTGCGGATGTGTTCGGCAAGCGCGGATATGTTGTAGGTGGATTTGGCCATGGATCAGGTTAGTAGTTAGGCTGATGATAATGCGCACTCCCAGACAGTTCACTATTGCAGTCTTGACCCAGGTTCACTATTGCAGTTTTGACCACCACTCAAGGTTGATCAGTTTTTGCCCCCATTATTTTTTTTTCTGAACTCCTATTCTTGGCCCTCTACACCCGTTTCTCCATTTCTTATTCTATGCTACATGCCCTAAAGACCAAAGTTGTCGCCCAACAAGCCGCCCAAGTCAAACTCGTCAGCCCACTGCGAAACCACGGTGGTGTTTTCCACCTTTGGCGGCTCTTTCTCGCCTCTGAGAGCGGATTTCGGCGCGTCAAGGTCAACCTGCTCTGCCTGCGCCTTGGACGAGTTGGGCAACACCCAGCCGGTGATTCTGCCGTCTCTCCAGTCATTGAGAACATTGAGGGCAGCAGAATCCAAGTTGGGCACACCTCCACGACCCAACCTGCCCCTGGCACGGGCCACGTGGATCAAGAACTGCTTGTTGAACTCTTTCAAGTCCGACGAGGGCAACGAGGGAACCTTGTAGTACTCCTTCAACGCATCGGCCATGGCATTGTCCTTAGCCAATCTTTTGAGCAAATGCTCCACCACCAGCACTGGGTCTCGGATGTTTTTAGGGGGGATCGCGGACAAAAGCGCCAATCTCGCCTCAGACACGGCTTTCTTCGACGAAACCTCATCGGGGAAAACAATCCCGGGCGAGTCCAAGATCTTGAGCTTGTTGTCGATCTTGACCTCTCTCATGGAAGTGGTGACACCAGCCATGTTGCCGACAGGGCACGCCTTCAGCTGGCCGTGTCTGTTTGTCAATGCATTGATGATCGAGGACTTGCCCACGTTCGGGTACCCGATAACTCCGACCACGATCGATCTTTTGAGGTTCGATTTGGTTGCGTAGCTCTTGAGGGCCTGCAACAACGTATTGGCAGTCATGGCGTTCGATAGGTTCTTGTTGAACGAGCTCTGGCCCACCGCTCCGGGAGAGGCTTTGACGGGAATAGTTGGGAACGACAGCTTCAAGAAGTCGAGCCACTGCGTCAACACCGGCGTGGGCACCAAGTCCACCTTGTTCAACAACAAAATCAACCGCTTGCCTCCGCTCTGCAAAACAGCCTGCTCGACCTTCTTGGACCGGGTGGACTCCGGATCACGCGCGTCCAACACGTACAACACCACGTCGGAGGCGTCGACCACCGCCTTGAAGATCTTGTCGTAGGCTTTTCTCGACTTGTCCAAGTCGGCACGGTCGATCTCAGAGTCGCTGAGTTCGTACTCCACATCGGCGTCAGAGTCCTCGTCCATGCCGTCCTCGCCTTCGTCATCGCCAAATTCACGTGCAGCCTGCTGGGCCGACTCCAACAACGCCGCCATTCCACCTTCGGTGCTTTCCTCATCTTGGTCATCGTCTTCCATGAGATCTTCCACTGGAGCGCCTCTGGCCAACGCCTCCTGTCTTTCCTGCTGCTTGCGCAAGCGGATCTCCTCTCTTCTCTCCTTCTCGACCCTTCTGTTTTCCTCCAACTCCGAGATGATCTGCTCTTTGTAAGGGAAACTGGCAGGGATGCCTGGATCTTTCTTTTGTCTTGATTTCCACGTCACGTCTTTTTTGGCCATCTTACGGTTCTTGCGCTGCTGGGCAAGGGCCTTCTTCTTGATACCTTCACGCATACGCGTGGTGGTTCTCTTCGACGTTGGCTTTTTCACTCTCATTTCGCCTGGTGGTTGGAAATTCACTTGGTGAGCACTAATTTTTCGAGGTGCGATGGGCATCCACCGGTGTGCATATAGTGCAGGCACCATCCATGGGGTAGACCCCGATGAGTTCGACTTTTTTTTTTTTTTCTGATTCCTTCTATTCTGATATTTAATGATTTAAACATCTCGACGCTGTCACTTTTCGCCTTCTATGTGGTTGAACAGCTTGCGTGGTTACTTCCATCAGTGACCAAGTGCGACCAACTCCACAAACAGATGGGAGGTGACCTGATGACACCACAGGTACGACAAAACCTATCTCTTGAGAAAGCACTCGTCTCATTGACGATGGTGCCAACCTCAGAATCTCTATGCGTTGTATCTGGGTGAGAAACAAACTCATATAAGCTGCCCATATGGCTGGAACGCAAAGTCTCGAACTCCACTCTTGAGGGCTGCCGGTCGCCTACTATTTCGAAGTGTTTTCGAGGAAACGACGGTTTCGGAACTATCTCCATGGCTTTCGAAGTCGTCGGAGGAATCCAGAATAGGTGCCTTGTACTCTCCCTGCTCAAGTGGCTGTAGCTCTTCACTTGGCTTTGCGATTTCTCCGGTTGCATCCAGAATCTGGTCGAATCCCACATAGGGGGAAACAAATTGCTTCACCAGGCTCTTTGCACTCTCAACGGCATGCTTCACTTTTGCGGCCACCTCGTCTTTCCGTTCTTCAAGACTTTTTCCGTCAATCACAAGCTTGATGCTTTTCTGAGGGACTGGAATAGCAGAAACCAGAATAAGCAACAACAATAGCGAAGCTTTCATGGGGAAAATCATCAAAAAGTTGAAATTTGGCGTTTAAGTGTCTTTCGCGAGTCATGTGGGTTTGCCCCTGGCCACTGACCCAGAGCTGGAAACCCGCGGTATGGAGCCTGTGTTCTCAAACACCGAATTGTGTTTTTTCGGGTTCGTGAACGGCTTTGCGAGGAACTCAACAGGTTTCAGGGGTTCTTGTGACTCTGTCAAATTGATCGAAGAGCGTGTTCTCAACACAGAAAGATCGGCTGCGTTTTGTGGTGGTGGAGACGGAGACCGCAAATTGTGGCCCGACTCAAGCTCCAGGCTCGCTCCAGTTTGCTGTTGCAATTCAATGTAGTTGACAACACGGGCAATGTGGGGGCGTACAAACGATGGAGAATGCGTTTTCACCCAGTTTAAGCCCGGTTTCACCAGTGGTGGCACTCTTACCAGTCCTGGCTTCCTGAACCCATTGATGACACGGTTAACCAGCCTGAATCCGAGCTTATACAAGACGAAAATGACCAAGCCAAAAAGAATAAGGCTGTAGAGCAGCGTGGATGAGGTTTCAAACTCGTCGTCAGAGTCGTCAGAGTCTGTTACGGGCTTCATAGCCACATCACTGAGTGAGATTCCAACCTTGAGAGAGTCTGTTGCTTCGATTTGTGACGACGCCACAAGCAAGATCTTGCCCAATGTCCATGAGAGCTCGTCACCGTTAACGGAATCTGCCGATTTGAAGGGCACGTGAACGCTCTCGGCCTCTTTCATTTCGGTCAGTTCACCTTGAGGATCAATATCAATGCCCAATCTGGGAAGCTCAAAACCTTCGTGAAGCACGTTGATGACCCAACTGGCCTTGAAGCACGCGTCGTACAAGAAATTCTCGGGCAACTTCGAGTACTTGCCGTCCTTCGAATTCTTCAACACATCCTTCCACAGGCTCTCGCAGAACTCCTTCACCTTCTCGTTAAAGCTGTGGAAGTTGTACTCGCCACCACTGTGGAAAATGTCGTTGGCAGTGTACCAGTACTCGGACACTCCAACGAACTTGTCCTTCTCGAAGTTCATTTTCGGAGCGTGGATTCCATTGAAAAGGCACGGCTCGTCGATGCACTTCAAGTGCTTCATCAAGAGCGGATAGATGTCCCGGAGACAGCTCTCGTAGTTGCCGCTGCCCTTAATGTTGTATTTCTTGCCTTCGAACTCAAATCCCTTGACGAGTGCGTCTTTTGGCATGCATGGGTCGAACACAGTTCTTTTCGACGAGCTTGGATTCAGGCCAGCGGTCAACTGGATCAAGTTCTTCAAGTACCTTGAGCGGGCCTGGTTTGCGCCGAAACCGAGCCACGTCTCCACGAACACCCGCCACATCTGCAGTTGTCCGTTGACATTACGCACCACCACTTTCAGCAAGTCCTCGTCGTGTTTCTTGATTTCTTCAGGGGAAGACGGAACAAACGCGATCTGCGTCGACGCGCCGCCCATATCCATGAACCCAATCGACTCGTGGACGGCATCTGACCCATCGTAGTTGTTGAACTGGCCCATCAAGTAGTTGAGGGCCAACCACCCGTAAATGCCCTCGGTGCCGCCGTCAATGACTTGAACGTGCTCGGCGCAGTCAGGCAACAAGAAGTTTGTGTTTTTTTGGAGCACACGGCAGGTTTCTTTCAACACTGCCTGGCGTTGTTGCTCAGGCAAGAGCCTCATACCTGCTGTGGACAAAACATAAATGGGCGTTTCGGCGACTTTCTCGGGCGGAACCACGGTCAACGCAAACTTGATGAGCCTCAGGTAGTGGTCTTTCCAGATTTTCAGGGTTTTCTCGCCGAAAGTGGAGATCCCGGGGCTGATCTTGTAACTCCATCCGTCTTCTTGGACAATCTTGGGAGGAGATGCGAGATCGGCGGTAGATCCGCTGTTTTTGGCGGCCTTGGGGTCTTCCCATCGGTAGATTTGGATTCTCGACCCCGAAGACCCGGAGTCGATGACAATGCCGTATTTGTACGTGGGCATTTCTCGGTGGAGAAGTTATTGGAGTTGCGTGTACAGGAGTATTGACGTGGTGCGCAAGATAGGCGAGGGAGGTGGTGAGATGAAGAAACAAGAACAGCAGTTGCGGTTTCGATGGAATTGTGGTTTCAATGGAATTTCGGTAAATTGGGTAGTGGAGCCTGTTTTGGCTGTTCACACTAAGTGCGATGGTGTACCACTTCGTAGGAGAAATTATGGTCTCACCTGACCCTAAGACTTCAGATGTAGATCAGCTAAGAGAGATGGAGAAATATTGATTGGGGGGAGGAACAAAATCCTTGAGCTATAGGAGGTTATTATGCAATGGTATACTATGATTAATTGACTTTCCCGGGAAGATTGCCCGAGATATCTATTTATTCTGGTTGCGTTTCATTTCCTTCAGTGTCTCACTTTCCCCGTCATTCGCAGAGTTCCGCGGATTCTTGTCAATATGTGAGATCTATAGCAGCTTGAAAGGGGAAAATCAGTTCGGCAAGTAAATCAACCTCTACAAAAACTCAGCAACGTAAGGATATCAAATCTCATACAAATTTCCTCTGTGTCATTGAACCAGATCAAAAACCACTTTTTCGTCCCCACCTGGATGCGAAATCAATCGCCTCACTTTAGGAAGTCAACAGTTCCAAGACCGCATATCCAGCCAAGAAAAGAACGCATTTCGGCTGCAAGTATAAATACCCCGGCGGCCCCATGTTTTCTTTTCTCTCATCTCCTGTCACTATTTCTTCTTCTCCTTTCATTATTTCCTCCAGGGTCTCCCCGCTTGATACCTCCCACACTCCTGCGTAAACCCTTCGTACCACACCTTCTTCATGATTGTCCTTCCGAATACACCGCCAACACCAAAGCCATGGAACCCGGCCACCTCAGTTTTGTCACCTGGCCTATTGGCTGCACGTGCCTCCTTGAACTCATACTCATCAACCTCCCACGCCGAGTCCGTCAGGTACGTGGTGAAATTAGAGGAGTACCTTGAGGGCATCTTTACCTTGATGGCTGCCCACAACCACCTCACTACCTTGGGGGAATTTGCAGCGTCTACACTGGAATTGCAGCTAAGCAAGACCATTCCCTGGCACAATATTTCCCAGAAACGGTCAAAGCGGCAAGAATTGGCTAAATTGGGGTCCCAGCCTCCCATCGACTGGTCGTTGGCCACAGAGATCCAGGCGGTCGCCGTGGCCGCGTCCTTCATGTACTCAAAGCTCGGCGCAGAGCTTATCAATGAATTGATTGAATTGGATAAGGATTCCGAGCCAGACAAGGAGATCGACGAGAAATGGAAGCTGGTGGCTAACTTCTACAAGAAAGCTCTGGCCCTAGCCGCATTTGCAGCAGAATTCACTGGGCTTGTAACTACAACTGTGTTAATCAACCCACAAGTGTTTGTTTTGCTCGATAAGATTGCCAGCATCGGGATTCAGACTTCGATCTTATGCAAGAACTCATGGATCAATAGGCATTCCTTCAACGAGCGGGACGCTTTCCTACTGAAAAACAACGGTGTACTTTGCCGTGTCGCCATTTATATCATGGACGAAGTGAAATCTTGCCAGAACATAGTAAAGGAGTTGGAGAGTCTGACCGGTGAATTGCTTGATCTCAATTACTCACAATGGACACTGTACTTGTCAGTTTTTGTCAGGTACTCCTCTGCTTATGCCGGACTTTTCTTATCTATCGAGTACTACCAGAAGAACAACTTGGGCCAGGCAATTGGACTCATCAATTTCTCGCTACTTTCATTGCAGAGCAAGAACTTGAGCGATATGAAACCCAAAAAATCGAAAGTTTTGGCGAAAGTGAAAAGCAAAATCGCAGGGAAGCGGAACGAATCCTACATTGCTGGACTACAATCTATCACATCGCTCAATATCGACAAGTCCGCGTTTCTGGAACTGTCTGGGTTGGTGCTCAAGGATCTTTCCCTCTTGTTCGATCAGCTCGTGCAATGCCATCTCAAATACACCAAGGAAAACGACAATCTCAA
The DNA here is from genome assembly GCA_003706955.3 of Sungouiella blattae. NCBI lineage: Eukaryota > Fungi > Ascomycota > Pichiomycetes > Serinales > Metschnikowiaceae > Sungouiella > Sungouiella blattae. Next base: position 772,512 of record PPMS03000003.1, on the reverse strand, counting down.
CTTTGACACTGTCGTGGACTGGCAGGACATTCATGGTGACTCCAAATGGCCCTTTGGCAGTCTGATTCCTGTGTCACATGTGCAGCCTTATCTCCCCAAGGTTCTTGTGCCAAAACCTACAAACTCCGTGAACGAAAACTTCACTGGCCGTGGCAGCTACTATTAAAGTCCGGGGCGGGATTTTATCTCCCGGTCTGCATGCAAGTGTGAATCCGGTGTACGAGCATGAATTTATCGAGGACCCAATTCTGTCTTAATCAACTCCGATTACATGTCGAAAATAAAGAGAGTTAGAACCGGATGCTGGACTTGCAAGAGCCGGTATGTATAAAGAACGACGAAAAGTTTTATGTGATCCTTTTACTAACTATCAGCCACCGCAAATGCGACGAGGCCAAGCCATATTGCAACAACTGCATCTCTGCCAACAAAAAGTGTGAAGGATATCAAGTTCGGGTCCTTTTCGATACCGATATCAATTACTCGAAGGAGCGAGGTGGACGACTTGCAAGGAAACAATCACGTGAAGAGAGAAAGGCTGGAAAAGTCCAGAAGCAAACTGCACCTCAAGGCGGGCATCAAATCAAGACTGAAATAGGTGATCAGATCGTTAAATCACTCGGCATCACAAAACCAGAAGCTCATATCAGCCTGATTGACTTGGACGGTGCACATCCCCAACTGCATCCCGCACTTTCACTGACTCTCCAGAAACCACATCCATCTCATCACCAAGATTCACTCCATCAACATCCTCAGCATGCACCTCATCTGGGAAATCTAGATGGATCTACCGATGTCCTCACACCGGACAGCTTCCACCTAGATCCGAAAGCACTCACCAATTTGGAGCATTTCAGCTCCAAATTGTTTGAGAACCTCGAGGTTTATCTCCAATCGCCAAATCCCTCACAACTGAACGAAGCGCTGCAGCCCGGTGCTTATCAAATACCAGAGGAGGCGAAAAGTCCGCTCAGTCATGTATTTGAGGGCATATTATCCACCCAACTAGCGACTTCTCAGTCTGCCACATCACAGGAGTCTCTTGATGGATATGCGAATTTGGACAACGAAATTATTCATTTTATCGATAAAGCCAATGTTTTTGATGGAAGAGCTGGTGAGCATGAGGCAGGCGCTACTTCATTGGATGTTCCATACCAGCAAGAAAATATGATGCTCAAGCACTTCTTCAAGAAGCTTCTACCGCTCTTGGACGCACACCCCCTGTCTCCATGGCCCGATTTGGCATTGAAGTACTGCGATTTCGATGTTGCTCGGAGCTGTTTCATATCTTTGGCTTGTATTCACATATATGAGAGCAGGAAAGGTGGGAATGAGTACTACCGAACGGGAATGGCGCACATCAACAGCACCATGAACTATCTCATACAGTATATCTCCCGCACGCTGGATACCGAAGTGGAGACCAGTAACGAAGGACACACGAAGAAGCAGATCCGGTCGTTTGTCATTTTGGTGTTGATCAATGTGCATATCTTGTTTGCCGTTCTAGAGAAGGGCAAGAGCTCGCTTTCTCGTTACTTGTTCAAGGTGTTTGGATCTGTGTGTCAAGAACAGCAGTTTTATCAGTCATTGACAGAGAGCCAGAGTAAACGAACGTTGGTTTTTGTTCTATCATGGTACGATACAGTGTGCGCGATCGTATCTCCCGATTGCCGGTTACCTTACTGCAACCCGGAATGGTATGGCACGTGCACCGATGACATCTCCACCATGGAGATGATGGGATGTCCCGGTGAAATCTTCAAAGCCATGTCGCAGGTGTGTTATCTTCGTCACGAGATCCACAGAGGATTCATGGAGGATGATTCCGTGTTGAAAGTGGAGGTTGAAGGCATCAAACAGAGGTTGTTGAAGTACAGGGACTATGTGGATTTCAAGGATGGAAAGGACTACAACTTGCGGTTGAAAGGAGCGCAGTGCTGGTCACTCGCGGTGTACGCATCGCTTCTCCGACTTTTCAAGACCCCAGAGAGACAGAAGATCATCACGGCGGTGGTGCATGAGTTCATTGACGTGTATGGCTCCATGCCCAGTGAGTCCCCCACGGTGACTCAAATGGTGTGGCCCGTTTATGCCATTGGGTGTGAATGCATCACCCAGTATGAGCGGTCGAAATTGCACCAGTACATGGACACACTTTACGAGACGGCGCAGATGGGGACGCTCGACTCATTGCGGTGGATAGTGTTGCAAGTATGGGAGCAAGGCAAAACGCAAGAAGAGATTCTTGAGCAGTGGCTAGACAAGGGCGTGGACTACCTCCCTCTATAGACAAGGTGAAATTCATTGGGGGGAAAGTGCATTCATCTATACGAACCACACAAAATCATAAAAGGCATTCGATTTCTTTATACAATAAAAAAACAGAACCGGAGCGCGCAAAAGCCGCTTACAACTTCTGCATAGCAGCAACGTCGGTGGACTGGACGTGGTCCTCGTCCTCCTCAATCTGCTGCTGCAAAGCGTCCAAGGACACCTTCTCGTCCTCAATGACAAGGTTGATCTGCAACTTCTTGATACCGAAACCAACTGGGATCCAGGTGTGAGCACCCCAGGTCAAACCGTCCTGCTCGATGGACTTGACGTTGGCCAACATCTCGTTCAAGTCGGTCTCGTCGTCCCATGGCTTGACGTCCAAGGTGACAATCGACTTGGCAGCTGGCTTAGGGCCCTTGGCGGCCTTCTTGGCGGCGTACTCAGCCAATCTCTGCTGCTTCAACTTCTCAGCCTCGGCGTCAACCTCCTCGTCGTCAGAGCCGAACAAGTCGACGTCATCGTCGTCCTCCTCAGCGGCAGCGGCAGCTGGGGCGTTACCGGCAGGCAAGGTGTCGAACTCCTCGGTGAAGGAGGCAATGTGGTTGAACCATCTGGCGAAGTGTGGGTACTGCTTCTGGAAAGCCTTGTACACGGAAACGTCAGCCTGAGTGGCAGCGGTACTGGGGGGAGTTAGTAATTGACAAGGGGTCAAAAGCGGTGGATCATCTAACAAATCAATTAAGAAAATGGAATGGAATGGGACATCTCAGCTAACAGATTAAAATCTCCTTTGTCACTCATGCGGTGGGGTCTTAATCCACCTCATAAACACGGACCAAAGATTGCGATCATCATAGTACCTCCTGATCCACCAGCAACGATTGAAAAACATACCCGTCAACGTAAGACTTTTCAGTCAAGAACTCGTTCAAAGACTTGATAGTCTCGACTTTGGAGAAATCGGAGAAAGACATGTTGGTGCGGGAGGACAAATAGCACGGAAAATTTTTTTCGGTGTGGCTACCGGGGTGGTGGGTGCGGGCACGACAGCGCCAGGTATTAGGGCTGCGACGGGGGTCTATGTGCAGTACAGAGCATCGAGGAATCACATTGTGGTGCAATTCGGATCGAGCGAATTTGGCAAAAAGCGGCTGGCAACGCAGGTGGCCCAGGTGGCCAATTGAAACTAGCCGACTTTGTTTTCTGCTTCTGTTCGTGATTTCTTCTGGACGTCTCAGCCGCAGCCCGCACGTTGAGTCCTGCAGATACCGCCAGGGCCACTGATGCCCTGCTAATAAAGACAAGCAGTCAATTGATGTCAGCGTTGGAAATTTTACTGATCTGAGGAGACTCAGAAGGTGAGCGGAGCCCACATTTTCCGAATTGAGTATCTACATTCGTTATTCTCCTTCCCATGCATTTGTCTTCGTACCTAGAAGTGCCCGTACCTCTGGATGTTGGCAACTACAGATCTTGACACCTGACCAGGTGCCTAAACGGTGCTGTCGAACTTCCAGTACGGACACTCAAAGGAGGCGTAGCACCGGAACTCGTTGCTCAACCCGTTTTTGTGCTCGGGCAAGAAAGACGTGAGCAGCGTCTCTGGGTACGTCTTCTTGATAATGTCTCTCATTCTCTCGCCCGTCGACGAGATCAACTTGAACTTGCGGTCGCCCGACTTGGTCAACGCCCCGGTATCCTCCGCGAGAAGGTTTCTGGCCGCTTTCGCCGACTTTGTCTGGCACTCCTCCTCCAAAAATGGCGGGTCGATCAAAAGCCGGTGGCACTTGTTTCTGAGCACCTCTGGCACGTCATCAGGGGTGTTGTAGTCGTAGAAATGGAAGTACTTCTTGCCCGCCATCACCTCAAACCGCTTGTCGTACTCAAGCAAGTAGATGTGTTTTGTGGGCACCTGGTCGGCGGGGAGTTTGGTCACTGCTGCGTACACCGATGGAGCACTGGCAATACACACCACGGTGTCCTCATCTGCGCCTTCCAACAACGCCTTGGCCAAGATTTCGGCGGTTTCATCGGCGTACCAGAACTGCAGGAGCTGCCAGTCCTCCTTGAAGTCGTCGATGGACACTTTTTGGAGGTCATCGAATCTATTTTCCAGCTCCTGGAAAAGACGAGCAAACTGGTCTTTTCTGGCGGTTTCTTCGGCTTTGAATTCCTGAAGCGCCGCTAGCGCGTGCGACGAGAGCGTCAACGGTTCGTCGTCCGAGTCCATGATGAAGGTTGATACGTGGATGAGGTCACGGTTGGTGTCGGCCCTATATGATGGAGGCGTGCGCGCACCATAAGATCTAGCATGTCTCACACTCACTACATGCCTCACCTGGGCTATCAACAAATAATACACCGCCCCACCACATTCCCCCCACAGCCAACAGTCAATGCTGTTCACGTGCACCCCGGGCCAATTGGCGGCACATATGCTTGCCAAACTCGCAGTGCTGGATTTTTTGCTGCTCTCAAGCCTTTGGCAGGTGGCCCTGGAGAAAACTTCCAGTCAAGAGTTGGACCCGCTCCAGAAAAACATCGCCTGGCGCAGTCTAGTGGGCGGTAACGGCGCCACCCTCCTCACAATCAAGTCCGGTGATCAGATCATCGATTTACATCCTCATCTGGCCCTCGGCGACGTGCTCCTCCACGGATCCGAACTGGAGATCTGTGTTTATCCAACCGCCGAGTGCCAAGTTCGATACTTGACAGGGACAGAAAACCACCAGGCCATGTTGGCCAGCTTGGGCGAGTTGCCGTTCCAATTGCTTGTGGTGATTGCCCGCCACGGCAGCGACGGCATCTTGAACCCCGATTTGGCCAGAGAATCGGGCCAGGACGCCAGATCCTTACGGCTTCGACTCCAGAAACTCGAAGGCGCTGGGCTTATCATCTGCACCAGCGTTTACCAGAACAAAACACACACCACACACTCTGTCCACTCCAAGTTTGCCCTGGATAGTGTGGCTGGGAAAGACTCGAGCGAGGCAGAAGAAAACTTGGACTCGTCGCGGGACGTCGGGAAGCTCAAGAAACGCATCATAGACGCACTAAAGTCTGCGCCGAACCAGCTTCGGGGGTTTTCTGATTTGTGCAAGGAGCTCAAGCTCGACGGATCGCACCTGGCAGCAAAATTCTTCCGCAGTGTTTGCTTGAAGCTTCACCGCACTGGATACGTCGAGAAACTCCATGTCGAGCTTCCAGAGACAAAGCAGCGACTCTACGCCATCAAATTCGTGAAGGACTTGCCTAAAGATAGCGAGGAACTCTCAGAGTACATTGATATGAACGATGATTTCGACAACGACGACTTCGGTGCAATTGAGGGAGACACAGAGGTGGCCGACTTGGAGGCGGCACCAATACTCAACCGGATATTCCCGATCTTCCACCAAATCTACCAGCAAGTGCATGCAAGAGGAGACAAGGGTATCACGTCTGGAGAGGTAGCCAAAAATCTTTTGGGTGTCTCGGAGTACAAGCCTTACACGCGGATTTACGAGGTCATGCCGTCATATATCAGCAACTCGAAAAACCTCAAGCCATCGAAGAAGTACGTGGACCCATATTATGATTACACTTTGTCCAAACTATATGACAACGAGGGCAAGTTAAAGTTTTACCGGTATTTCGTCACCCCGTTCTGCAAGGAAGACAAACCCGAACCAAAGGCTTACAAACCTAAACGCGCTGTTGCAAGTGAGTCACTCATTCTGTTGAGCAAGAAACTTCACTCTACATTGGGTAAGACATCTAACGAGGCGCTAATCGAGAAGAAGAGGAGGTTGGTTGAAACAGCCGAGGTTCCCAGCAAAAGACCAAAACCTCAAAAATCTGAGGCCAAGGACATTGCTGAGCTTGCGTTGGAGGAGTTACCGAGAAGACGCAAGAGACAAGCTCCAAAGTCCTACGCTACTGACGATTTCATGGATCTAGATGAGCCTGAGTCCGGAGATGATTATCAGCCTCCAGTTGTGCCAGAGCAGGAGGAGGAACCAGAACCAGAACCACAACCAGAATCCAACGAGCCTGTGTTGTCCTCGCATGACTTACCAACCTTCATCGCGACCTCCTCAAAAGAGCCTAAAAAGCGGAAACCACAGCCTCAAGTGTACAAGGCAGAAAGTTCTGTGAAGTCTATGACGAGAAGAAACATCCTTATTGACATCATTCGCGAGGCCGGTGGTGCTATTTTCAGCAGCTCAAGCTTGTGTCGTAAGCTAGACGAACGGTTGGGCAACACCACTCTCACTGACCTCAAGACATTGGCCAGAGATGTTATACACTTGACAAGCAATAATCTTCTTGAGTTGCGCAAAGTGCAAGTGCAATCAGGAACTCAGCCTTTGGAGAAGAAGTTGTTGGTTTTGACAAACCCAATGGAGCGTCCATCACAGCAAAAAATTGACGACTTGGTATCTAAATTTGCGGAGTCAAACAGCAAAAAAGACATGAAAATCTCACCAAGAAGAGTGATTCAGTCCGATATGAAACTCTATATCGAGACACCAAACAAGAAGAAGATCTCGGCAGGCACTCGCAAGAGGAGAGGAAAGAACAGATTGCAGGCTTTGGGTGATGAGTTCGAAAGAGAGACGAGCGTCAAAGACGAACCTTCCGACGCTGTCGCGACTCCAGAACCTGGGGACATTATGTCTAACCTCAAGAAGTCAAGAAGGGCGAGAAAAGTTGCGGTCTCACAAGCGTCAGACACTTCATCTGCATCTGCCAAAAGACCCAGACGTAACATCAGGCTCGATAAAGCAGATGCAACTTTACTATACCGGGCTGTTGTCATTTCGAAGGCATTTTCAAGAGATGCGATTGATTTTGAAGGCATTGCTACTCTAGTTGGTGATTTGGACGGCAAGTTGCTTAAGCAGAAATGGGGTACTTTGAGGCGTTCATTCGGAGGAGCTGGCGCGGTTGCCAAAGGTGTCGAGACGTTCCAAAACATGATAATGCAGGGTATCGAGGATGAAACTGTGACAGAGCAGGATCTCATTGACATGGATTTGAAATTCTTTTTGAACTACTGGAAAACGTTTGACTCCAGTACTGAGCTCTTCGTTATTGACGATATGCCATTATTCAGCACAAGCAAGCAAAATCAAACCGTCTACGATATATCACAGTCGGTATTGGACCTACTGACAGTCGGGCATTGGGATCGTATTGAGGACATATCCATGCGCCAGAAAGAAAGTGTGCTCGGTCAGTCAATATTTGCGCATGAACCATTGACTGAACCAGTTGCTAAGCCTCTTGATGAGGTGAGGTCGGTGTTGAAGGCGATGTTTCTTGCTAAAGAGGAAAATGCCGGATTGTCGAAACCGATTTTGGAAAGCTATGGCGAAGCCGTGGTGCGTGACGCCTGTAATGCCTTGGTGCGCGATCGAGAGATCTCGTACGTATCGTTTGATGCAGACACCAAGTTCTTGGTTGGCGACAAGTTCCACAACACCTTTGTACTGAAAGTGTTCGTTCCCAAATTCTTTCATCAGGCTTATGCATTCAAGGAGTCACTCAGCTCCATTTCAAAGTCAGGCAAAGGTCTCATTGTCTCACAGGGTATCATGCCGGGACAAATGGCTTCGCTTCTCGAGTTGGTGTCTGAGAATCTAGTCGAGCTCATTCGAATTGACCGTACTCTCAAGTTCGAGAACTACGAGTCTCGTCTCATTGACAAGGAGCAAATTGCGTGTGACATTGTTGTGAAGTGCAAACACGAAGACGTGAGCAAGATCCAGGTGGCACCAGCTCCAGTGCCATATCGTGGTCCTTGCCAGCCCATCTGGATCCAATTAGACTCGCTGGTCAACAAGACGATATGGACCAAAACCTTGATGACACTACTTTATTACATCGTGTTCAAGCCAGGCATTGCCGATTTGCAACTTTACAACAAGCTTCTGCCAGTGTTGAGCTTGCAAGATTATAACCAGGCGATCGAGTGGCTCATGGCCAGCCAGTGTGTCCAGCACACCGAAACAGGGGGATATTTGGCAACAGACAGGTGGCAGTATATATTTGGACTCTAGAAGAGAGGATATCAATTCGGGGAATAAACGAAACATCTGGGATTGGAGGCATCGAGTGTTGTTAGTTCCTGCATCAACACGAACCCCATCTTATCGAAGTGTGCAGAGCGCATCGCACCAGGTAATTTTCTTTCCTATCCACAAAATTTTACCAGGCGCAAAATGGGGTTGGCTGGCACGAAAGTGAAACAGAGATTCGGACTAGATCCAAGAAACACAGCATGGTCCAACAACACAGAGAGATTTGGACACCAGTACCTCCAGAAGATGGGCTGGACACCTGGAGATGGGTTAGGGCTTGTTGACCACGCCATGACCACCCATGTGAAGGTTTCTATTAAAACAGACAATACCGGTTTGGGAGCCAAGTTGGCCAAGAAAACAAAAAAGGACGAATTTGACAGTGGCGAGTGCGCTGGGCTCGATGTTTTCCAGAGAATCTTGGGAAGACTCAACGGTAAGGAAGAGCAAGTTTCGAGTGAGTTGGAGAGACAAAGGCTCGATAAGATCATAAATGGGAAATGGGGAATGCATTTTGTCAAGGGAGAGACCTTGAGGTCCACGTGGGACGCCGAGTGCAAGACGTTAATGAAGTCAGAAAGGGCACATAAGAAGCGGCGGCTTTCGGAGGTGGAGGATCCACCAAAGAAGAAGAGAAAGGAGGAGAAGAAGGTGAAGAAGGAGAAAAAGGAGAAAAAGGAGAAGAAAGAGAAGAAAGAGAAGAAGGAAAAGAAGAAGGAGAAGAAAGAGAAGAAGGAGAAGAACGTGAAGAACGTGAAGAACGAGAAGAAGGAGAAGAAGGAAAAGAAGGAGAAGAAGGAGAAGAAGGAAAAGAAAGACAAGAAAGACAAAAAAGAGAAAAAGAGCAAGAAGTCCTTGAGCGATGAAGAGGAAGTGACGAGGGAAAGCATGCTTAAGCCCAAAGAGGCCGGTGAACAACGTATAGCGACAAGATTGTCAGCAAGAGCGAAATGGATTCGGCAGAAGCGGGCGTCAGTGATGGACGCCAAGGCGCTCAACGAGATTTTCATGATTACGAATTAAATAGACAGGCATTAGCAAGAGGTATTGTTTAATATATTCTCACCTACACAAGGAAAGCAGTGAAGCCACCAACGAAGCACATCATCATGGCACCGACGGCAGCAAGCTCACCCTTAGAGAAGACACGGGCAGAAACGTGACCGCTGCTCTTCTTGGAGGAAGTGGACGAGCTGGACGACGAGGAACCAGAGCTCGAGCTGGAGCCGGAACCGGAGCCAGAGCCAGAGCCAGAAGAGCCAGAACCGGAGCCAGTGGCAACAGCGTTGGCGGAAACCGAGGAGATCACAGCAGAACAAGAGCTGGCAGCAGCGGCGCTAGTCTGAACACTGGCCAGGCCGTCAAAGTCACACGCACTGGAGTGCAGGCCCTGGTCCTCGTAGTACAAGTTGAGAATGTAAGACAACTTGTCCTTGTCGGAACAGAAAGAGATGGCACCGTAAGTACCGTTCTCACCGTTCGCGCTAACAGCCGAGCAGTCAATCAAACCACACACAGTGCCAAACAAGTCACCGTAGTCGTCAGAGTCAACCTTGCTGGAAACAACACAGGACAACGACTTGGCAACACAGTTGCACACACTCTCATCTGGGGTTGGAGGCAAGTCGGAAGAAGCCTTCCAGGTGGCAGCAGATGCTGGGCACGCAAGCGTAGAGGTGGAAGCAGCACCAACCTCAGACTTGGAAGCCAAAGAAGGGCTGATGCTGTTCATCTCTTTTGAGTAGTACGAGTAGTCGCCCATGGTGCTGACGGAGGAGCCGTCAACAGAAACGAGACCGTAGTCGTTCTCCTCCTCGAAGTACATATACACAATACCACCGGACCAGACATCAGTCATCTCTTCGCTGAAAATGGTTCCGATCTCAGTGAACTTTCTTGGTCTGACGGCGTTGCAACCGTACTCAGAAAAGAAAACTGGGATAGTCATGTTCTTGTACTCCTCGGTTCTGTCCTGGTAACCAGAAGACTGGAAAGTGGAGTCTCCGCACCACTCGTACATGTTGATACCGAAGAAATCGGCTCTCTCGTCGAGGTCACCACAAGCAAAGTAGTCGGCAATGGCCACTCTGGTGTCCTCATCGTCGTTCGACGAGTAACCAACTGGGTAAGACCAGCCCTTGTCCTTGATATAGGACTTCATGTCTCTCACGGCAGCCTTGACGAACGCAGAGGCGTCAGTGTTGGACTTGTTGTTGGTGACCTCGTTACCGGCAAAGAAACCCAAGACGTTCGAGTAGTTGGCGAACATGTCCACGACGGAGGTGTATCTCTGGTACAAGTCCAAGTTCCATTCTGGCGAGTCTCTGTTGATGGACTGGCTAGGCTCGGACAAGTCAGCAATGATATAGATTCCGGCGTCGGCGAAAGTCGACATACACTCGTCGTGGTCCTTTTCAGGGTCCACCGCGTACACTCTCAACACGTTAGTGTTGGATTTGGCAAGGTACTCGACGTCACGCTTACATGCATCAGCGTCGGCCAAAGGGTCCGAGTAGTCAATCAGGCCACCGTTGGTGCTGTTGTCAAAGTTTTGCTGGTAAGCAACACCACGGATCAAAAACTGGGATCCGTTGTTGGAGTAGAAAAACTTGTTGCCCACCACCTCAATGGAGGGAAGGTCGGCAGCCAAAGCGAGCGTGAAGAAAGCCGCCGCCGAGAGCAAAGCGTACACCAGTCTCATAGTAAAGAATGTCTAAAGAACGAAAGGTTGAGTGTTCGAAAAATAAGAAAACGGCAGCGCGTGGCACCAAAGTGTGCGGTTCGGGCTAATAAATACGGTTAGGCGACACTTTGATCGGCTGGACAACAAAAAGAAACAGGCGCCAAAATACTCTGCAAAAGGTGCCCTGGTCTTTGTGTTGCGAGCCCCCGCGCGCATCCGCCAATTGGCTGAGTTTTTCGCCTCTTTATGGCGGAGACCCAACCTCTGGTGGTAATTTCGGTTACGAACCCACACGAAGGCTATGGTGGAACGACGCGGTCACTTCGGTGACAGGGGTGGTTTGACGAGTGGAATGGCGACGTTTGCTCGATGCGGTGTTATTTTTGACCCCACGCGAAACTCCCTGGCCGGTCCAGATTCGTGGTCCCTGTGCGTGAGCCTGAGAGCCTGAAAATAGCCACGCCCTGCCTGTTGGCCACCGTGTTTACCATTTGTCCGTTTGTGGGGGGTATTGTTCTCGAGAAGCCGTTGATCCCACCGACCGAAGTGGTCCAAATTGTTGGAAACCAAAAGTGCCGGCTAACGGCCCGGAATGGAGGCAGTTCACGCTTGATTTCGGCGTGCCAATTTCCCCCGTTACTAAGGCTGGGGCAAAGCCTCGAAAGCCTCGTGTTTATCTCGTGCAGGAAGGCACGACTTTGGATTTTTGTGCCGGGGTGTTGCTCATTCCGTGGGGGGTGGGTTGGAGTTGCAACTTCCGCTCGCTTAGCGTGACAGTTCCGTTCTACGAGTTACCGCTTGGAAGGAAGGAACAGGTTGTTGTGTTTTTCGAGGAAACTCTGAGTTTTCATGCTTTCGGGCCGCGCGGCAAAGGCTTCGCTAGGCGTTCTAAGCCCGATTGCGAAAGGGCCACGCCGCTCTGTCCACAAAGAACAAGAAAGCGTTTTTTTTGGGATTCTGATCGCCGGAATATTCAAGTACCGGAAGCATGCGGGTAAATTGAGCTTTCAAACACTGGGAGAAATAACGAGTCCTGGGAGAATATGCAGGACGGGAACCCTGACTTAACCACGTGACCGGTTTGGGAGTTGGGCGGGGCACACTCGAGCGGAACAACTGGAAGTCTACCGGACGGCATATAAGAGTGCTCTGATGGGGCGTGGTGGGGGAAGTGTGTGAGGTGTGTTTGAGCTGACTTGGAGGAAATCAGGGACAATAAAATGAAAAATTGCAAAATCCTTGCAAAAGCCAGCGAGAGGCAGGTTGAAGAGGGATTTCACTTGACTAGTTATGCTTCGGTTGCGGCAGTCTATGCCCTACTTTGAAATTCTCCTGTGACAGCAAATCCAAGCGAGCAGTTCTCTTGCCAGCACTCCAATGGACGTTTTTCGTTTCCCAATACGGCGAGGATCCAATCGAGGATAATCGGGGCGAGATCAGCTCGCTTGTTTTCTCTGCACTGGTCATTTCCATTTTTAGTGTAGCCATCCAGACATAGCGGCCGCTATCCACACAATATGGGCCCATACCGTTTGCAAAGCCATCGATCGGAGTCCAACTAATAACGTGATTGGCTCATTTCCGATGGAAAAGCAAATTCCACTGCGTTGACTCAAGTTCCGTTTGAGTCGGATTCAATATCCCACGCAGGAAGTGCGGGCCAGGATTTCGCACCCAAATGCGGTATCAAAACGACGCAGATACCACGATAAGCCCTGACATAGGGGAGATAAATCGAGTGTTGCTGCCACGTAAATTGCAGGCCACGCAAAAAAAATTTACACTAGCAAAGCGTGTAAAAATGGCCTCTGCTGAGTTGATCGCCGATATCGAGGCCGGCAACCTCCGCAAATGCATCTCGGAAGCTGACTACACTATGGCCATGGAGCCTGCTTATCTTGAGCTCAAGGCCAAATACGGCGATATTTCAAACATCAGGTTTGATCCAGACAAGCACTTGAGGGTGATCGCAGGCGGTCCCGTGGAAAATAACATGTACGAAAACACCAGACGGTTGACGATGGAGGAGTTGGGGCTCTCGAACAAGAAGCAAATCAGCCCAATCGGTGTTTCCGACCCGTTCCCCTTGTTTACGGACGAGGCCATCGACATCATGAAGCTCGAGCTTTTGGAGAAGGAAAACGTGCTTGAGCATGGCCGTGACATTTTCAACGTGACTCCTGGCGAGGGCTTGAACTGTGTTTTCAGAGGGTGGGTGAAGAACAACCGCAAAGTGCAGAAGCAGTTCACCCACGACGCGTGGACCCACCCTAAAACCATGGAGTTGATCTCGACCGTTGCCGGCGTTGAGTTGGAGATCGTCATGGACGTGGAAATCAGCCACATCAACTACAGCATGACACCTCCGGAGGTGGCCGAAAGGGAAAGAGCCGAGTACCAGAAATTGCTGGAGCTGGAGACGCAAAAGGGCGAAAACTTACCTGCGGTCGTTGGTTGGCACACTGACTCGCCTCCGTTTGTGTGTGTGCTTATGATGTCCGACACTTCGCTCATGATTGGCGGAGAAACCTACCTCAGAATGGGGAACGGCGATATTGCTTGCGTGCCAGGGCCCAGAAAGGGCTACGCAGCGATTTTGCAGGGCCATTTGATCCAGCACTTGGCGCTGAAGCCCCGCGGGTCAACCGAGCGGATCACCCTGGTGACGTCGTTGAGAGCAAAAGATCCGTTGGTGACCGAGGACTCGGTTTTGTCGACGGTGAAGCCCGAGGTGAACTACGGGTCGCGCTACCACGACTACTACCCGGAGTGGATCGACTACCGGGTGGAGATTATGAAGGCGAGACTTGATCACGTGGCGAAGACTTGGAACGAGTCCAAGACCTTCAACAAGAGTGCGGCCATCGACCAGTTGAAGCAGATTGAGGCGTATTTGGCCAAGACGTACACTGAGATGGAGGTTTCACCCGAGGAGTGGGCGGGGATCATGAGCCGCGAGTAGGAGGTGTATACGAAGTATTTGATTTCTTGTGTTGCATTATTAATGTATTTTTATTGTATTGTTGTATTGTGCTGTATTGTGTATTATTGTGTTGTATTGTGTATTATTGTGTTGTATTGTGTATTATGGTGTTGTATTGTGTATTATTGTGTATTATGGTGTACTACTGTAGTATGGGGTATTACATGTTGTATTCTGGCTTTCGTATTATTTAGATCATTATTATGTTTTCTTCATCTGTACTGTGTTATTCTGTATAATGATTGCGTTTTGTTAATCATTCATATAAAATTCTGCTTTGCTTCTTGTTGTCCATTGTTGTATTAGTGGTTTGTGCGCATTACTGCCTCCGCGCTTTCTCAAATTGGCTGCGAATTTCCACATTTGTGTCCAAATCATGCTTTGGCTCTTCTTCCTACCTGTCATTTTCGTTGCCGGTTCAACTCCAGCCTCCAGCCTGCCCGAAATAGGCTCTTATAAAAACCCACATCCGAGGCCTTACGAAAGATGCGAGGCCCACGACTTGATCAAGTTGTCTGGATGCTGCAACGACGTGCTAGCCAAACTTGACGACTGCAAAGCTGGCGATTTGGCATGCGAATGTTGTGCTCTTCAGCATATGGATCCCCAATGCTACCACTTGTGCCCGGGTAACCCGTCGACCAATTTTCTCACCGTTCTCTATGACGACTGTGCACCACTCAACGACGTGAACGCATGCAACTTGCCGTTCAAAAAAGTCGATGGCCAAAAACCGGTAGGACGCCTGTTGGCAGCGGCAAAAGAGCCACAAAACACCGTTCTCGTGAAATCTGTTATCCTGGATGACTCAAACGCCGCGGGTGACGGAGAGGTCCTACTCTACAGCGCAGAGGGCTTCTACGACGAGGATGCCGAACCTGAATGGGCCGCAGACGAGGTTGCATCGGTACCCGAGCGGCCCAAAGTGGTTTTGGTCAACTCGTCCAACGCAACAGGTACGTATCACTTGCTCAAGTGGACTTGGCGTGTTCCAGTGTATGTACTAACTTTAGCAGGTGCCACCGTTAGCTCGATGGCCGTATATGTGCGTGGAGCCCTGGTGGCCACGTTGGCGTCACTTTTAGTGTCGGCGTTGCTCTACGGGGGTTTGCAGAGCGCCATCCAATTGGTCTAGTTTAGTCCTTGTGGGTCTCGTAGATCCAGTCGAGCGTGTACTTGATTCCTTGCTCAAGCGACACCTCTGGTGTGTAGCCCAAGACCGTTTTCGCTTTGGTGATGTCGTGGTAACGCGTGGCACAGGTGATTTTCGCCCTGAACGCAGTAAGACCAGGCTCCTTGTTGAGGAGCTTCGAGAAAAACTGCGACAAGTAGCCCGCGGCAATCGCAACCGACCGGCTCAACACGATGTTGTACTTGTCGATGTGGCCGTCGGCCTTCCACACGGTTCTGGCCAAAGTCCAGAAATACGTGGGCGCATCGTTGGTGATGAAAAACGTCTCGCCACCAAGACTGTACGCGTGCTTCTGGTCCAAGATCTTCTGCGCAGCCAATACGTGGGCGTCGGCCACGTTTCCGACATAGGTCCAGTCAAACAAGTTGTTGTTGTCGCCCAATTGGAACTTGGACTGGCCCAAGCGGGCTGCTGTTCTCAATCCAGGCACAAGCTGTCTGTCTCCTGGCCCGAAGATGCCTGCGGGTCTCAAACAAACGGTCAAAAGCTTCTTTGGGTCGTTTGCGTTCATGACGGCCTCCTCGGCAATGGCCTTGGTCTCGTTGTACCCGTCCATGTGCACCGCTGGGTAAGGCCACTGCTCGTCGGCATTGTACACGTTCTGCCCGTTGAAAATGACACCGGCCGAGGAAGTGTAAACAAGGGCCTTGACCGAAGTTCTCTCGGCCACCTTGAGAAGCGTCTTGGTGCCGACAACATTGACCTTCTCGTAGATATCCTGCGACATGCCGTGAATGGGAGATGCAGAGTGAACAACAACCTCACACTTGGAGGCGGCAATTGCCTTTTCGATGTCGCTTTCCGACGTCAAGTCGCCCTGGTGGAACGTGATTTTGGCTGGGTCAAACGTGAAATATTTGGAGATCCGGTCAGGGATTGGGCGGATATCGAAAACGTGGATGTCGATTCCCGGGCACCTATCGTGGAACTGCTGAACGAGGTGCAACCCGAGAAACCCGGCGCCTCCAACCAACAAGACCGATGTGAGTTCTGACATGCTGTAAAAATTCTGGGTGTTTTAGCTTGTTTGGTTAGGGTTTTCCACTTCAGTGGTGAGATCGATTTGACGCAGGAATTGATCGGCTACTAGCGCGCTATACGAGGTGCGAGTTGCGAATAATTGCCAATTTCAACTTGTAGACGAGACCCGTCTAGATTATGCATTTTGTACAAATTCAACTAAAACTGGAAGAGCGACTTGTACTGCTCGACCTTCTCGTTGTCCACCTCCCCGGACCGTACCTCCACTGGAGGGAATTCGTAGTGGCCACCAGTGACTATAGAATGTGCTCCGTTCCCGTTTGCTGAGCCTCCGTTGAGACTGGTTTCCTGTAGCTCGCCGACATCTTTGTTCACGCTAGAGCCGAAGGAAGGAATGGTGGCTTTTGCAAACAAAGATGGTGCTTGCGACTCCGCTGGCTTGTCTTTGGTAACAGATGCACCGAAAGAGAAAGCCGGCCCATCTTTGCTGGGCTCGGTCGGCTTGAATGCTCCAAACGAGATTGCTGGTTTGTCGCTGCTGCCGAAGGAACTTGCTGGTTTGTCGTCGGCCTTCTGAGCTCCAAATGAAAATGCGGGCTTGTCGTCGGCCTTCTGAGCTCCAAATGAAAATGCGGGCTTGTCTTCCGCCTTCTGAGATCCAAATGAGAAAGCCGGTTTGTCGTCTACCTTTTGTGCACCAAAAGAGAACGCACGCTTGTCGTCTGCCTTTTGTGCACCAAACGAGAACGCAGGCTTGTCTCCCTTGGGTTTCTCTTCAGTCTTTGAAGCTCCAAATGAAAAGGCAGGCTTGTCATTCTTGGTAGCTTCAGCCAGGGAGCCACCGAAAGCGAGTCCAGGCTTACTATCATTTGTCTTGGAAGCGCCAAATGAAAATGCTGGTGCAGATTCTTTTGATTCTTCACTCACTTTTGAAGCACCAAACGCGAAAGGCTTGGCATGTTGTGGTTCTGTTTTCTCTGTTGACGCGCCAAATGAAAATGCTGGCTTGTTCTCTTGTGGCTTGTTATCAGTTTTCTGTGCTGCACCAAAGGAAAATGCCGGCTTGCTCTCGTCGTCCTTTTTAGAAGTACCAAACAGGAAAGCTGGCTTCGAATCACTAGCAGCAGAGACAGATTTGAAAGCTGACGTACTTTCGGTAGCGGTCTCCTCCAGCTTTTTAGATTCTGCAGCAGCTCCAAAGTTGAAAACTGGAGGTTTGGGTTTTGTCATATCTGCCGCTTCCGTTGTGGCGGCAAACGTAGGAAATGCGGCAGCTGCGGAATCTTTTTTAATGCCAAATCCAAATCCGATGGCAGCGGGGGCAGCAGCTGTCGAATCGGTGGTAGGAGTCAGCGAGGAATTCGAATCACCAAAAATGCCTGTTTTGACAGGCGAATCATCTTTAAGACCAAAGCCGAACTTTGGAGCAGGAGCAGCCACTCCGTCTTCCTTCAAGTCCTTCAGTTGAGATGTACCAAAAAGTGATGTATGTTTAGCATTTCCGTTGGTGCTGCTTTTGCTTTCGTCTTCGGGAATAGACGAGGGCACATCTTTAGAGTTGCCGAACAACAGCAGCGACTTATCAGCCTTCTCCTTGGGAGCTTGCTTCCCAAATTGGAAGCCAGTGACAGCCGTTTCAACCTTCGACTCGGGTTTGATCTCTTCTAGTTCCGCTGCTTTGCTATGGAGCACTGTCTTGGTAATGTCGTTAGCACCAAGCACAGCTGCTCTTTTCGCCGAGGGTTCCAGCGAAACTGGATTTCTGCGTTTGTTTCTTGCAAAGGGATTGTGGAGCGGTTTACTGGATCCAGCCACACTGGCCGAATCCTCTGGTTGCCCTCCATCCAATATGGACAAGAGCGAGTTTGCCGCGTTGCTCAACGGCTTTTGGACTGTGGTCTCCTCGGGCTTCTCTGTCAACACTGTAGTGTGAGTTGCAGCAGAGGCCAAACGCTTGGCTCTTCTAGCGTTCAAGTTTGGAGCTCTGATTCTGGTGCGGTATGGAGAAGGCAACCCCGAAAACTGGTACACACGCTTCAACGAGACATTGCTTCGAGAAGTATCGTTGAACGTGTGATACACCGGCTTGTAGTCTGGGGTGGCAAGCGTGGTGGAGTTCGCGTCGAGCATGCTGGTGTTTCTCAACACTTTCTGAGAGTAAGGTGCAAACGTCTGGTTCTGGCGAGTTTCCATCGTCGTGTCGGCCTCCTCCCCTTGGGGCTCCTTTGGAGACTCCGCGAGCGGCATGGTGATCGATGCTCTCGACTTGTCCAACAAAGACATCACTCCCTCGTACTCAATCTGAGTGAGTGGCCGATCTCCCTTTTCCTGGAAGAAACTCGAGAGAATCCGGTTCGTAGTCTGGTCTGCCTCGACAAAAGTGTTGTTTGCCGGGGTCGAAAACGACTCCGGTGGTGGGAGTATGCTTTTGTTGGCGTTAACAGCAGCCGGCTGGGTAATGGATCGAGATTGCTTGTGGTTGTCATTGGTGAGCGCTGACCCGGCAGAAAAGTACCGTTTCATCTTCGTTAAAAGACCACCGCGGGTCGGATAAGGCAACACCTTTTCGCGCGACCGGTCTCGGTACGCCTGGCTGACTCGGCGGTTGTCCATGGTGGTGGTTGAAATTAGAGAGTTGTGTTGAGCGCTAGTTACAGAAAATTATGATGCATCGTGCGGTCACGTGACCCTTGGAGAGACCAAGAGCGATGGGGGGCGGGAACGATAGTTTACGGGGGAAGAATAATGGCAGGAGGGGTTTCACTGCCCCTCAGAACGTTTTTGCCTAGCAGTTTTCCAGATTTCTTTACGTTTTCGTGCTTTTTCGTAGGGCCACTGGGTCGTGGGGTAAGCTGATGTACGGGTGTTTTCCTAGTGTCAGTGGCTTTTCAAGGTCGCGCCAACGGGCCTAGTGCCAATTAACGATCTTGGGAACACTTCTCCATAAAACATTAAATGTCATCCGTATTACTCAATTTGGGTTGTATTTCTCTTCTCAAGCTCATTACAGCGAATTTTTGCCGACTGAAATTACCTTTTCTTCCGGTGTATCCTCGTTTGCATCTTGCACTATGTAGACGCGATCGCATCAACACTGCTCCTGCACTCTCCATCTACTACTTCTTTGTTAACCTATTCATTCTGCCAGTTTTAGACGGCTTCGACATCAAGAGAGGCGCAGATTTGGAATCATCAGACGTCCGAAAACAACAAACAGTCATTCGCCAACCTCACTTCCCCCTATACATGGCCAATTAATCGTCGTTTCCCTCCACTTCTTCAATGGATTACATTTCCGACTCCGACGGCGACAACTCGCTCCCTGTGTTGTCTCCCGAGTGTGTCGACCGCGACCAGCTACGATCGATCTTCCACATCCTTTCTGCTGGATCACGAGCGCGTATTTGCCGCGAGAGCAAAGGTACCCCCATGGAGAAGTTGTATGAGGAACTAGACAGGGAGAGGCAAGATGACATGCCTGAGGGAGAAATCGCAGAGGCAGACACAAGTCTTGAGGAGCTTTTCGATCACCTTGCTGTGGCGGTGCCTTCAAGTCCGACCCTGAACGCTCTCATTTCTGGTCTAGATCGAACCTCAGAACTGACCCAATTACTACGACAGCAAGACATCGAAGCGGCCCTAGCGGCGGATCTCGGCAACAGCGTGACGAGCAACCCGGTGCCGTCCAGAATCTCGGGCCGAAGTCTCCGCAAACGTACGTTTGCCAGTCGACATCCTTACATCGCTGACCAGGCAGATTGGCTTGGCATTTGCACGGTCGACAGCATCAACGAGATGTTCACCGACGACGAGGACGTGACCAAAGTGGTGCGGGCACTCAACCAGCTCTACTTGAAGCGCAAAAAACGGTACCCTGATGAAGACCGCTACAAGGCCAAGAATTTCTACGCTCACTTGGGCAAGAGCAAGCTTTTGGCTCTCACCGGTGACCAGGATCTCGCTAGTCGCGACAAAATGGAGGAGACATTGTCTCAAGATGCAGATGAGGAAGAGTACGAGACAGATGGAAAGGAAGATGACTCAGAGGAGCAGCTTATACCATATGAGGGTCTTTCACAGCCAACAGAGCAGGTTGAGTTTGGCGAGGCCGAGCTGTCCTCAGAAGCAAGTGACGGTGAATCTAGCGAAGAGGAGCAACTTATCAAAATCGGCGGGAAGTACAGGCAGCTCAGTCGGATATTGCGGGGTGTTCTTCCAGAGTCAGCAAGAAGACTCAGTATGTTTCTGGAGACGAAGCTGGCGAAAGCGAAGAGAAACAAGAGACGCCAGTTGGAGCCAAGAAAGGGACTTGCCATCAAGAAATACGGGTCTGCATCTGCTCAAAGTGCAGAGCTACAGAGAGAGCTCAATTCCTTTATTGATGAGAACCAGTCGCCAGAGGATTACACTCCAAACCATGAGAAGTTGCTTCAGCGGCCAATATCTGATTTCTCAGTGGAACAGCAACAGCTGTTTCCTGTTTCCGAGTTCAGTTCGAGCTCTGACTCAGATAGCGATTCTGTGGAAGAGGTGTTCTCTGATAATGTCCGTGGGAACATGATGCCATCCTTCTCGATCACAAAAACCGATCCTTACCAAAGTTTCATTGACGTTGACTCGGATTCGGCTCAGGAGATGGATCACATCAATTACATGTTTGCCAACAGGGCGAAGAAGAGCGCAAAGAGTCGTCTAGCGAAGACGACAGTTCGTCGCCAGCCTTCCAGTTCTCGACATGCTTCTTTACCCTCCCTTTCTCGACTGCCATCCTTCAAGTCGCATACTGCTGCATTAAGAGATCTGACGAATTTGCCTAGAAAGAAAAGGAATCGCGGGTCATCACATTCCGCTTCTAGCACACTCAAGAGAAGAAAGCTCACTTCCCCGATGCAGAGTCGAACTAGGCCAGTTGAAAGGGCGACTCCTGGAAAGTCAAAGTCGATACAGTCTAAACCGAACACACCCAGCAGCAATTCGAGGAATGAAACAGAGAAGACGAGTCGGAAACATCTCCTTCAGCGGTCTATCGATTTCAAGCGTGCTCCCATGACGAGCACTACGGTCTTTGAAGTGGAGAGTGCAACTCGCTTTGTTCAGAACCGACCTACACGTGAGGTTGGCCATCCTGAGTCGTACATCCCATCCAAAGAGCTTCTTTTTGGCAGCAAGGATGGTATTGGTCATATCAGCCTACTTCCTTACAACGAATTGCAGAAGGTGAACACGATTGGAGACGGCCATATATTCTTCAGCGGCGAGAATGACGTTTCATTTATGCTTGTGGGAAAATCATATTCATTTGGTCTCTATCGGCTTGAAGCATCGGTCCAGCAAACAGAACGATACTTCATGCACTTGCGAAAGCTTGTGCTGGACTCGGAGAAGATGCTCAATCCAAAAGTCCGCAACGAAATACACCACTCGTTGAAGTTGATGGTGAAATGGATCTTGATTGCGCGGAGATCTCCGCCTGACTCACTCTGGAGACACTTGAACCATTGTCTAACTGACTTCACCAAATTGCACACTCGCCAAATGAGACAGCATCAGCTGGTCATCCACGCTCAGCTTCTATTCATTTACTACATCTACACTCGCATAGAGGGGAGCAGAAGTACGGCTCTGGAATCTCAGTTCAGAAAGGCGTTTGATGCTCTCTGCTCAGACTACTGGTCGGTACTATTCCAAAGTTTTTCTGTGTTCGAGTTCAGCAAAGCATATTCAGAGTCGAACGACGACTTGCTCTCTGATTCCATCCTGCTAATGTATCTCATGTTCAACACCAGAGAGCAATTGTGGTGGGATCCGATGATTGACGCGTTACAAGATTCGGCACTGATTATTGAAGACAAATGTTCCTTGTTGGATATGATATATGTGCTCGCGTCTCTTGTTCCGCAATCAAAGTTCAACTGGGGCTGTTTTTTGGCTGTTCTCAGTCAGCTCAAGGCAGACAAATATTCGCTTGTTTTCCATCACTTCATAGACATCTGTGTTTTGGCCACGCAAAGATTGAGCTGGCCACTTGAAGAAAGAGTGATTACTCACTTCTACTCCGCATTCGCCCAAAGAAAATTTGGAAATTTCTCGGATGAATCGCTTGTTCCTCCTGCGTTGGGTACGATACACTCGCGTCTGGACATCCCAGAGTCGAGTGTTTTCGGAAGATTCATGGGTTTGTTGTACACTTACATTTCTGACCTTAATTCCAAGAAGGAAGTGAAACGGCTAGTTCTGAAATTGGTTGCATCAAGTCAGTACCAGCATCAGAGTGGGAGAAAGTATCAAGTCCAATTTGTCAATCGCGTCAACTTGGTTTCTTTGCTCTTACAAGTGTCGAATATTGACTTGTCGACTCCATTTATCAGTATTGTGGAGCTGATTGCCCAATCCAAAGACATGTTCATATATGGCCGGACATTTGAAGTGTTAACGCTCTTTTGTAACCTCGCCATTCAACGAGGTACCGCTGTTCCCTTGCAAGCATGCCGCATTCTTCTCGAGAAGTTCTGCGAGTACTATGACTCTCTCTTTGGCATGCCAGACTTGCTCATGAGAGCTATCCAATTTGTTGGGACGACTTTCCAGTGCCAGAGAGATGCAGCGCTATTCGATCTCATGAAAGACATAAACTTGAGCAAGTTCCCCGACGCCTTTTTGTCAGACTTGTTAAGTGTGATACTCATATCTTCATTTGATGTTTCCGCACGTCAAGATCTGTTGACGCGTAACGAGATCGAACCAGTTGCAAGCTTTCAGAAGGGTTTGATCAGCTTCATTGGTGCGCAGATGGGGAGACTCTCGCTTCTTGAAAAGCGCCGTCAAGAAACAATCAATGAAGCTATCGAAATTGGTATTCAAATCTGGATGATGACAGCATCAATCACCGGCACTCAACATTGGAATGTGATCATGTTGCAAAGGTATCCATACATCGGCAACTCTGAACTGAGAGAGCATTTCGTTCAGTACATGTGCGAAGAGTACATGAAATCAGGCCCGCTTGATGATTCTATCATCGGAGAAATTGACATGATCATGGTCAGAGGGTTGACATCGTTCACGGTATCGCGATATGCGCTTCCGCTATATTCCAGACTCTCACGAACTCCACATTCGATTTTCTGCTTCAAGAAGAATCTTTCATTAAATTTGAACTCTCTGGTCGAGCTACAAACACTTCGTTCTCAGCTTTTGGCCAGTGTGATCCAGAATGTTCTCAATAACTCGCCAGCGAGCGGGGACAAAATCTCATTAATCAAGAGCATGGTAATGAACTTGGGAAACGAATTCTCCAAAAATTATTCGCTGGCTGCCTACGTCGACTTTTGCAAGCAAATGTTGGACGTGATACAAGAAGTTGCCAAATCTGTCCTCGCGAACGTGGACGAATTTTGGAACTTGTCGGATAAGCTCGGAACGTCCAATAGGAAAAAGCAGCTTGCCTGGAGCGAATCAAGTGAGATCGACCGCCTCCAGAATCTTAACAGCGAGTTTCTCAATTCGTTGCAATTCGGCAAGGACCTCAAGCCAGCATTGGACAATTGGATCAGTATCGGCCATTTCAGCACCGTTTATTCCTTGGTCCAACTCTACATCTCGGCCATCGCTCTCCACGAATCTCACTGGGCACATTTGTCTCTATTGCTTCGTTACGTCTTTCAGAGACTTGAGCAATATCAGATCAGGACACAAGATACGGTGTTTAAGTCATTCTTGGACATGTTGGTTGATGTGGCTACCATGTCTTCCCGATGGGAAAATGATAACTACGTGATATTCCAGCTTGATGCTCTCGTTACTTGCTCGAAGATGTTCCAACATGCGTTTTACGTATATGACGGGTACATGGACCAAGCAGATTTCCTTTTGACTGCTGAGCAGTTCATTGATGCGCAAAATGTGCCCGCTTCCAAAGATTTCGAGCCAAAATCACACTTCACAAACGTAAAGTTTGGCATGCTAAGAAACTCAATCCATTCAACATACTCACCTCCATTTCAGCATACTCGAGCTGACTACTTGAAAGCACACGAGGACCAGGACACCCATTTGAACGAGCTCAAGAAGACGATTCACTCTGATTCTGTTGAAGTTGGAAACCTCGATTTTCACTTTGACTTTTGACTGCATTAGCATTAATAGTAGCATCCGCTACCTCGCATTTATTCTAGCATTACACACATCATGATGAACTCCTGTACTATCATTGCAAGCCGCGCTGGGCCCTGATGAGCTCAATCTCAGCCTCCAATTTATCCTTGCCTCTCTTGACATCTAGCAACGCCACCACTGCCTTGATCAACTCATCGTATTTGGCCATAGTCTTTCTTGTTGGCATGACTGGCTTCCATGTCGTTCCGCCTGCAGTTGGAATGTCAAGTTCTTGCATCATCGTGTTCACTGACTTGAACACGGACTGTCGTTGTTGCAATCCGGGGAGTTTCTGTGTGGATCTCAAAATCACTCCAGGCGTGAGTCTTTCGTTGGCGTGGTAGTGCAAACCGTAAGCCTCTTCCTCCTTCGTGGTGAGACGCTTCGATAGAAGCTGCTGCACCGCACTTGGCTCGCCCTTATTTTGTTGGTTCAGTTTGACAAGACCTGAAAGATATTGCTGGAGGTGAGTCTGGAAACCTCTGTCTCTCTTATACGATGACGATGCCACCACGGGAATCGGAGGTGGGACTGGATCGTTGGCACCAGATAAAACGCGCTGCTGCAATTTCTTCTTCTGATGTTTGTCCAAGATCATGAGGTTGTTGTACAAGTTGGTCAAGCCCTGAGACGAGAGGTACTGCTGCACCGACTGGGAAGTCTGAGGCGAATCTAGCAAGGTCAACAAGTGCGATCTCTCAACAAGCATTTTCTTCGCCGCAAGCTCAAATCTGCGTGCCTCGATGACCAAAGACTCTTCCTCGGCAATCTCTGCCGGAGTTCTCTTGAGAAGGCTCTCGAGAAACTTTTTCCGGTCGGCTTCCGCGTATTTAGAGAAGGCGTCAAGCGACTCAAGCAAGCTTGGGTTTCCTGTATCTCTGTACTTCAAGATCTTCGCCGACATCCTGTAGAACTGCTCTTTTAAATCCTCCATGGATCTGCGGTGCTCGGCCGGGTATCTGTCTGCGATCACGTACCAGTTGAGCTCGTAGTCTTTGCAAAGCGTAAAAAGCAACTTTGTCTCCTCATACGTCCACTCGGGGGAGCTTTCAGTGTCGCTGACGTCGTCCTCTTTCGGTTTGTCGTCTTCCTTGGTCTCGCTTTCCGGCTTCACGGACCCGTCTTTCTCTGTCTCTTTCTTGTCTTCCTTTTTCGCCTCGTCGTCTTTCTTGTCCTTGTTCTTTTTCTCCTCTTCTTTCTTTGCGTTCTCGCGCTCTCTCTCTTGCCTCTCCTTGAGTCGCCGTTTCCTCTCTTTCTGCAACTCTTGCTCTCTTTCTTTGATTTCCTCCATCAAGTTATCAAACGTGGTTTCGTCTACCATCTCGGGAATGTCTAGCGACACGGCAAACTTGTCGAAAAAGTACGCCTGCTCCGCGTTGTCTCTCTCCAACAATTCTCGACTCCCCTTCTGCCAGTGGTGCAACTTTGGAGCGTGTGGGTTCTTTTTGTTTGGCTGGAACGCAATCTTCGTCCACGGAGACACTTTCTGCTTTCTATCTTTGATTCTGCTGATGCCCATGTTCATGTTTACCGGCGGAGTGTTTGGGCCCAAGAGGTTGTACAACTCTCTGGCCATACCGCCCTTTTGGAGAGTCGGCTGGTCAGTCTTCTGCTTTTTCTTGGCTGGCTGGGCACTTTCATCCCGCTGGATGTTCAACACATCTAGGATATCGTTGGCGGACATGGATGGGTGTAGTTTAGTAGGTGATAATTTGGAACTTGACTTGCGCGTTGCATGCACTACCAGAGGAGTATAGTAGAGACAAAGGAGAGAGAATAGAGAAAGCCAAAAGTGGGAAGGTGGAAGAGAAAAGAGAGAAAATGATAAGAAAGAGAAATGAAAGGAAGTGGAAAATGAAAACAAAAAATCGTGCTTTAGTTCACGCATCGCACCATATTTCAGGTCGTCTATTGCGGTGGGCCACTTGTGCGTGAAATGTATGCTGAATAAATAATATCAATGGTCCCGAGGCGCCTCAAGCCACTCGGTGGTGCCCATCTGTGTCAACCGACTGAGCGCTCTAGCGAAGGCAAATCTTTCCTCGTCGTTGGCGAACATGGCGGCCTTTTTCGCTACCAGTTTGTCGAAACCGTGTTTGACCACCAAATCGTCGTTTTCGAACGTCTCCTCTGCTCCTTTGTCCTTCTGGAGCTTGTAGAGTTGGTAGTTGTCCTTAGCCAATTGCTCGGGCTCCACGAAAATGTCCTTGAACGGAGCTGCGCCCGTCGTTGCGATTCTACCGTGGGCATCGTAAACAGCGTCCAAAAATGTAATGAACCGCCGCACCTTATCTCTAGCGTCCGTGCTCAAGTACGGGATATCGGTGATGATGAACGATTGGTAGGTGCTGGCCAACGTCAAGTAGTCGCCTGCACTCAAGTTCTTCCCACAGAGCTCTTCAAACGTGAACTGTGCAACGTTGGGCTTGCAACTGACGGGGACAACCAATTCTCTTCCCCAAACGGTCAACGCCTCGTTCTGCACAACGTCCGGGTGCTCGTTGTCATGGTTGAAGTAGTCAAACCAAGCCTGGATGTGTTTCCGGCAAGACGCCATGTTCACTTTCGAATGGTACTTCACACCCGGTTTGGGGCAATGGTAAACCGACGACACCGGCTTTGGGATCTTTCTGTAGTCCGTGGGCGAGTTCAAGTAGATCACACGCGTTTGTTTCTTGATCAACTGGATGCATGGGATGAACAGCACTCGCTGGATGCCGTTGATGTACAAGTCGTCCGGAGCACGGTTGGAGGTGGCAAACAAAATCACCCCGTGGTCTGGGTTAAGCAAAAGCGACATCAATCTTCTCAAAAGCATGGCGTCGGCCACGTCGGTCACCTGAAATTCGTCAAAACACAACACGGTGGACGTCTGGGCGATTTCTGCCGCCAAAAGCGGGATAACGTCTAAGTCCATGTGGTTGTGCTCCATCTTGAGCTGGTGGGAACGCTTGTGCAAGTTCTGCATGAACTGGTGGAAGTGGAATCTTCTCTTTGGGAGGTGTGGTGGTACTGTTGAGTAGAACAAGTCCATCAACATGGTTTTTCCACACCCGACGTCGCCCCAGAGGTAAATGCCCTTGATTTTGTTTTCCGGAATGCTTTGGATGTCCATTTCCTTCTTATCTTTGCCGAAAAACGACTCGAAGTATTTGGAAACGCCGATCTTGGGCTTCAAACTCTCAACATTTGGAGTTTCCACCTCTGGAGGATGGTACTGTTCGAGGTATTCATGCAATATCGAGAGGTTCAGAATGATTTTTCTTTGGTATGGGTCGTCCTTAAGCTTGTTCTCGGCAATTTTCTGGTCGTAGCATGCTATTGGAGACAAGTTGGTTTGCATGTGCCGACGGAAACTTTTACCGATATGTGGAACAACACACCGGCGTAACGTTAACATGGCTGCAGATGTGAGGCGCTAGGTATGCAACGTTCTAAATTTGTCCTCGGCACCTCGGAGTTTTGGCGTGTATTAGAGATTTGGTTCGTCCTGTACGAGTTGATACTGTCACAGTAACCTGGGACGGCCGGCATGCATCCTGCAGGAATTACCCCAAGTTTCCTATTACCTCCGGGATGGTTGGCCAGCGACAGAATTCGCACACGACCAACAATTCCACCATTTCAAGATTGCAATTGGAGCCAAAAGTGGACGAATGTCAAAATGTGACGAGTTGACTATCATTGCTAGTCACAACTTACCCTTCCTCAACAATTACTTCGTGTCGGTCATCTCGAATAGTAAGTCGTCATTGTCGTAGCTCATATTGTCGTCGTGCTCACCAGGCGACAAACCCTTATTTCCTCGTGACCCGTAGTAATCGTGTGACTCATCTTCATCCTCAAAAACGTCCTCATACTCGATTGGCCGCTTCGCCTTCACGTAAATGGAAGGTGATGTTGCAAGTCCAGAAACGCCCTCGGTGCTGGGCAAATGGGTAGCATGCGCAATAGTAGTGGCCGTCAGCGGCGACGAAACAAGCTTGCTTCCAGCAGACTTCAAATAAGGCAAGCTGCCACCAGAATAACTGCCCTTGTTGGGCATAAACGATCTCGGGCTCCCGCTTCCCTCCCCGCTGTTGATTCCAGTGCTATCATTCAATCGCGACGTAATCGACGGCAAGTGCGAGTGATCGTAGGATCCAGTAGGCAACGACGGAGGCGGCGAGTACATGGAATGTGACAGTTTCCGGCTCGATGGCTTGCTGCCACTTCCACTGATCTGACTCTCCCTCGATCCCAACTGGTTGTGCTGGAGAATCAAGCTAGCACTCACACTTTCACCGAGCTGCTGGTGCTGGCTCTTCAAGAGCTGGAACCGGTTGAATGCAAGAAGACTATCGTTTTGCGGAGTGCCCGATTTCGACTCGTGCAGGCTGCTGCTTAAACGAAGATCCGACTTCCCGTCAATCATCCGCACAAACGAGCTGATGTCGTCATCGACATAGAGACCCGAGAACGGTGCACCAGAAGCATTCAGCTCGACGCTAGTGCCAAATAGGGAGGGGTTAGTCTCATTATTGAGAATCGAGTTGAGCCTGCTGCTATTGCTGAAGCGGCGGCCTTGTCTCGACCCAAACGACGACAGAAACCTCGGCACCGACGACACGTTCTCTGCAAAGTGCTCTTCGGCCTGTAAATGCGACCCATGCGACGATGACACCGATCTCGGGAACAGAGCATTGATATTATTCTGAGACCCTGAGATGGCGATGGTGTTTGGAGTATTGGACGAAGAGGTGCTTCCTCTTGCATTACGCAACAAAGCCGCCAACGACGCGTTCGATCCAGACCTGTTACTTGTGATCGAGATACGCCGCTCCATAGAGGAGCCCGTGAGACTCGTCGGGGTATGCGAGAGCCCTGACAGTGGTGGTGGCGAGTTGCTGATTGAACCAACCTTGAATGGTTGGATGCTAGGTCTGATGGGAGCGATAGACACCAGTTTTTGTTTTGTCAGTACTCTTGGGGTAGGAGAGCTCTCCTCCGGGTGGAGCATTGACGTGCAAGGCAGCAACGAGTTCTTCTCTCCTTGATGGATGAGCGAATCTCTGTTTCTGGCGCGTGGCTGGTTTACTGGTTCAGAAGCAGTGATCGACGCTGATCTGGACACGGGTCTAGAAGCAGACCTCGACGCAGACCTCGACGCAGGTCTTGAGCTCGAGCGAGAGCGAGAACTCAGCCTTGAAACCGTGTGAGTATCGCTACGCGTTGAGCTCTCGAGTCCCCTTGCGTGTTCCTGCTCCTTGTCAGATATGAGAAAGTGATCGGAGAGCCGCTCCTCATTATCCTGTGCTTTGAACTTGTAGTGGTTTCTGTATGCAACGGACACCCTGAGTGTGCCCAAGCTGGTCTCGATGGGCTCAAACAGGCGCTGAGTCATGTGGGAGTCCGTCAAGAGCATCTGGTGCGGAATGATCGGCTTCGACAATCCGATACGGCCCTTCAGGCTGATCGGCTGCTTGGCGTCAACAAACCTGTTGCGCACAAACAAGTGCTTCAGCAGCTTTGCCACGTACTTCTTCAACTTATGAGCTGGAAGTAACCGGGTGATTCCGTAGAGGACACGTAGAAGCACTATTGCCTGTTTGTATATGAGCGGTAGCTCGTCGACAGTGGAGGAAAGCGCCAAGTTGCGGTCAAACTCTATGAGCCACCGCTCCACGACCACCTCCTGTTTCTTGTGGCCGGAGTCCACCACAGTCCACGAGTTCCCGTTGTCATCTTCAAGCAGCACCATTTCCCGCCCACTCACCTGGCGCAAGTCCAAGTAAGTCTCGATGATTATAGGAGGTAGGCCGTAAGTTTCTGCTTGTGAGCGCCACTGCTTGATTTCAGCGCGGAGCCACTCGTCGCTCGCCACGGGTACCAGTAAGTTGAACCACTTATTGATTTTGGAGCTCGGGATCGACTCTTCATTTCCGTAGCCCATCACGCCCTGATCAGCCGCCGAGCGGGCCTGGACGATCGTTTGCAGCGCCTTGGTGAAGAAGTTCTGTATCACCACGATCAACTTGGCGTGTTGCTTCTTGATGTATGAGTCTGTAGACGGCGTCTTCTCCATGGTGACTAGAAGGGGTGTGTTTGATTATTTTTCGGGGATTCGAGCCACTTAGCAGCTTCAGAAATGCCAATGATGGATATCTGGTGGCAAAAATGCCGGGGCAACCAGAATCGACACGCAAACGCCAACTACCACTGCGGTATGGAGAGGCGGGTGCCGGATATGTAAGGGACCGGGGATTTCCGATTCCGAAAGTTCGAGAAAGCGGACAGTCCGAATGCAAACTAGAGGGGATGATGCAATACCCGCAAATTGATTGGGGCACAATGGATTTGCAACAAGTGGTGGATCAAGCGATAGGTGGGTGTAGTCACTAAGGACTCGCTACTATGTAGGGAAGTTGGGCTTCCTGCATCCAGCCAGGCAATGGTGGGGAGCCACAAGTCACTGTGGATCAGCGACCCAGACTGGGTCAACGACAGAAAAAATTGCTGATATGAACTACTCGATGCGTGTTGATTCGTATTCTCATTTCGTTTGCTCAATTGCGGCAAATATATGCTCGATTCGTACAGGGTCAAATGCCTACCCCAAGCGGTACTGCACATAAACCCCCACTGGCGATAAGCTCGGACAATGGCAAATCGTGCTGGTGCCTGTGATTGCATGATTGCGCCAACTTCAGCAGCATTTTTACGTTCCAATGAGCGCAGACCGGGCGATTTCCAAATCTGCACAGAGAAGCAACGATCTCTGAATCTCTCTCCGAGTTCCCTTGCTGACATAGGCACGCGCCACCTCGATAGCGCTTCTCTTTGAGTCAGAAAGCAAAGCAGCAGACAAGGCCACGTTGGCACTGAGATGTTTCCAGATGCTGTAGTCGTGTGGGAACAACAAAGCGAACTTCTGCCATACTTTGGACCTGTCTTTCCCACTGATTTTGCTGGAAATTTCACTCAAAAGCTGGGGCACCAACCGGCTGGTATCGCCAACAAGTTCTGATAATGGCAATCCCTCGAGCTCCTCCTTGATGGGCTCGAAGTAGTCCTCGAGGTTGTCAACAACAGAGATGGCCCCCAATGTGAGCACAACCATGAGCAGCGAGCCGTTTTCCTCGATGTAAGAGAACAACTGGTCGACGGCAGCTTGTTTGGTCTCGGTGGTATTGTAGGCGAACAAAACTTGCGCAACAAGGGTGACGGCACGGTGTGACAGGCTGTGCTCGCTCAAGATGACCTTGAGTTCCTCCAACGCATCGCTGAATTGGTTGTTGAAGAAAAACGACAACCCGATCACAATTCGAGACGAAAGCACTGCGGTGCGCACTTCGTTAGTCTGATCCTCATCAGCAAGGATGTCGATGGTGAATTGGGCATGATCGATGGCGTTTGCGTAGTCTTCAAGCGCGAGACAAACTCTGGCTAACTGTGTTTTCGCCTTGGCAAACTCAAGCAAAACACTCAGACTCTCAGACACCTCGTATCTCTTTTCCAACAAGTTGCAAAGCCTCTGGGCAATGTCGACGCTTGTGTTGTACGTGTGACACCGCTCGCTAAGCAAAAGCGCAAGCTTTAAGCCAGTCTCGTTGTTGGGCTGCATTTTCAAGAAGCACTGGATTGCAAAATTGGCAATACTGAACTCCTGCGCTGCCTCAACTTCTCGGGCATCTTTGGACGATCCGATTCTCTGAGTGACAACAGACAAGGCATAGCACAACTGCGCAAGAGGAGATCTTCCATTTGATAAAACATAAGCGTGCGAGGTCAACCTTGATGCCGTTTTCTTATCACCCTCCACTTCTGCTGTCAATGCATTACCGAGCCAGGAAACACCCTGGTCTGGAGCCAAAGATGTAGCCCTGTCGAAAGCCTCTTTGGCCAATTGGGTGTCGCCATACCGCAAATACAAAGCGGCTAGGTTCGTCCATACCTGAGTGTCACGCAGGTCCAATACACTTGCCTTGATAAAGCAGTGCTGGGCAATTTGCGGGTTCAGAGAAACGTAAGCGTTTCCCAAAGCAATCCAATACTGGGCATTCCCTCCTTCAATGTGGATGGCTTTCTTGATTGAAGCGACTGCCCCATCTCTGAGCCACGCCTGCCTCTCGTCATCTAAATGGAATGCGTCCAAGTAAGCTAATCCCAAATTGAAATAGGCCATAGACCTCAAGAACTTGCTCACTTTCTTAGGGAAGACTGCAATCGCTGCGCTCGCAGCGTGGATCTGAAGCAAGGCAATAGCGTCAGTTTGCTTGCCCTCTTTGAACAAAAAAAGAGCTGTCTCAGTGGAGAATTGCTTGTCCTCGTCGACTGACACCTTGCTCAAGATTTCAACGACCAAATCTATGGGGAATTGCTCGATGTTCAACTGTACTTGAGTCACCAAACGAAGACACTCACTCAAAGCTTTCCACAAACTTTGCGACTCGAAATTCTTTTGAGCAACTTCATGGATAGTCTCAATTGCAAATTTGTTCACCTCAAGAGTCCGTCCAATGAATCCTCCAAGAAGTAACTGTCTCGATTGATCGATTGACTTCTCGTAGAGTGCATTGAGCACACATTCTTCGCCCGGACTCATATCCAAAGCCTTCTTCAAAATGGAGATACCATCGACGTAATCACCGACCTCACAGACTGCCAACCCCAAAAAGTAGAAGTTGACCCACAGATCTGGGTCGGTTTTCGTTGTGTGCTGGAAAACTTTGATTGCAGCATCGATTCTTCCACAGTTGAAGTACGCCTCACCCAAACCTATCCAGCACTGGATGTCCATAGCTTGCATTCTCAATGCTGTCTGAAACCACTCGATGGCTTTTGCATCATCTTGCTTATTGAGTGCTGAGCATCCAAGTACTCTGTATGGCCAGGACTTATCCAGGTCATCGTGCAACGGGCTGAACAAGATTCTCCTACTCTTTTCCGAAGTCACAACTCTCTTGCACAAGATTTCCGTAACCTCCCACTCGTTCTTCTCGGCCAATTCCGTGACGAGATATTTCGCTGCAGTGATCTCGGCAACATCGAGCTCAAACGCCTTGTAGAAGCATTTCTGCGCTCTTGCCTTATCGTTGTAGTGGTCGTTGTAAATCACACCCAAGAGCGAAAAGGAAGGTGCATAGTTCTTTGAGTCTTTCAACGACTGAATGAGAAGGTCAAACGCCAATTTCACGGCACCGTCAGCTACTGGTTGCTCCAACAAATAGCTCTTTGCTAGTCTCCACTGAACGCTAGCGCGGGCTTCCAAAGTGTTGAGTGACGTCCCCTTCACATTCTCGAGCGCCTTTGCAAGAATAGATCTGCCCGATTCGAACTCTTCCAACAAAACTTTGCACCATCCTAGCTCACTGAGCGCCCTCCAGTCATTTGGAAAGCGTTCGACAACCGATTCTAGCATAGAGTTTGCCTCGGCCAACTCGTGCTTCTCGAGTAAGATCAAACCTTTTCCAATTAACGCATCTTTGTTTTCTGGGTTATCGCTGAGGATTCGGTCGTACAATTGCAAAGCTCTCGCAAAATTCTTGGGTGCTTCGTGGTAAGTGTATACTGTCGCAAGCACACATAGTATGTCTTCTTTGCAATTGACCAAGTTGATTCCATAGGTTCTTTGCAATTCTGCAAGCTGACGAATGGCAACAGTACACTTACCAGAAGCAATTTCGTACTCCTGCAAATGAATATAGTAGCTGCAGATGATCCGGTGAGCAAGCATCGAGTTGGTGGTCTTCGCATATCCGCTTTGCATCAACTCGAGAATCTCACTGGGCGACACCAAGGCATCGGTGGCTTCATCAGTCTCGATAATATCTGCTTGTAGTTCCTCGCCGTCTGGCGCCGGTGTGGACTCTCTCAGCTGTATGTTTTTAAGGCGGACGCTTTTCACTTTCTCCTTGTCGAACGGACATAACTCACTCATGGAGAATGCCAATAGCACGTGGCCAAGACCTTCATTCTCGAACTTTGCGATGAACTTGAGGACCGTAGCTTCATCCAAGTCGGCCAATGTTTTCAGATCGGCTAAATCAAGGTGGAGCGTCCATGCGAATAAATCGTCAGTATTAATGAGCACCATATCCTCACACATGACCTTGATTTCTTGCAAGAGCTGCAGCTTTTCTGGGCTCACACGGAGAATCTCGTACTTGTACCTGAGGTACTCGGACTCATACTCGCGTCTCAAGTCGTCGTCCTGGCAGTAGTTGAGGAAGTCGTCGTACAACTGGCAGAGGTTGTATCTCAGACGAATTGACCACTCGAAGTCGTTCAATTGCGCCTTGAGCTGCGGCGTCAACACCCTGGGCATTTTGAGTTTCTCCTTGGCCATCGATTCCCGCACCTCGTGCGCCTCGCTGTTCTTGGTCAACGTTATGAGTTTCTTCAACGTCTCGTCGGGTTTTCCCATAGCACCATCGAGCAACTCGCCCAATTTAGTGCCGGGCAAAATTGCTCGAAGAAACATTTCGTGAAGCTCTGTGTCGGCCTGGTACCTGTGCGCGTTCAAGTAGTTGTAAACCTCCTTAATTGTCTCGCCAATTCCCACCTCTTGGTCTATCAACACTTCCAAGTATCTGGTGAGAACATCGAAGAACTTCTTGTAGTTGTCCTGGGACTTCGCCACTTGGAAGTATCCCTTCCACCCCAAAAGATTGGCCGGCTCGATTTTCACCGCCTTTTCAAACGACTTGGTGGCGTTTTCGATCTGCGAGAGGAGCTGGTACGACTTGCCCTGGAAGATGTATGCAAAATAGCAATTTTTGTCGAGATCCAAGGCGTCATCCACGTATTCGAGCGCCAGTTCCGGGTCGCCGCGCTCGATTGCCGTTTTGGCGGACTTGAGCTGCTGTTTTAGCGACATGGCGATTGTATTTCACAAGTATGTGGGCAACGAGATCTTGACTCGGTGTGTGTGCACGTGACCCGCGGGTGTTGGAGAGTTAGTCGGGGGAGAAACGGGAGAAAACAGGCGGCGGATGGGCGAAAAAGAAATACCAGGAGTTTAATAGTCTCCTGGAGAAGGTTTAAATCAGTTTCCAATCCAATTCCCCTTTTTTGGGCTTACAAATGGCTGCACCTCGCGATGTGCTGTTCTCACTGAGTGCAGCATCCACTGGCGCAAGCAAAGCCAACGAAAACCGGGAAAAAAAAACACGAAAAACGGCCAAGTGGGCAGAATTGGCTTCATTTAACTCACTCTCCTTCCCACTTCGATCCTACCTCTGCTGTCTAGCCCACCTTTCCCCCAGCGTCCCCCACGTCACGTGCGCATCATCCTCATCACCAAATTTTATTTCCACCTACTACCAACCAAAACTTCCGTACATGTCTATCGGGGTCCCCGAATCTGCCAAGTCGCAGTCGCCCTTCTCGTACTTGTACACCAAGGTCGCCGCCGCCCACTTGGGCGACACCGCGGCCATCCTCATTTCTGCCCTCATTTCATATGGCCGTCTATCTGCCAAAGATCTCCACCTACGCAGCCAGATCCCACTCAAACAGGTGAAACTGGCGCTCGTGTGCCTCATCCAGCTCAACTGCATCACATTCTGGAGCGACGCGGCCGCGAAAACCGTTTTTTACTCGTTCAACGAGTCGGGAATCTTGACCCTTTTGCATGCGGGAGATATCATCCTGCGAGTGACCACCGTGTACGGCAACGACGCCGCAGAGTTGGTCCAAAACATCATGGAGAACGGGAACCTCACTGTGCGTGAGTACATCGCCACTGTGGACGGCGACAAGGCCAAATACTCGAAAATGGCCCTTCTAGTGCAGCTCTATAACGATGGGTGGCTCCGCAGACTACAACCATTTGATTATCTGCCAGTAGAGGACGTGTGGAACAAGATGTACCAGGAAACATTGAAAAACACCCCGCGGTCTGCTACCACCAGCGAGGTGAAGCGAGTGGCCGAGGCCAAGGAGCAAACCAAGGTGAAATTCTCAGACTTGTACCTGTCAGGCAACGCACCACGAGACGTGATTATTGTCGAGGACGGGGTGCATAAGTTGCGCCCGGAGATCACCGTGACGTTGTCTTTGAGTCGGTACGAGAAGTACTTGCGCTCGCGGGCGTTGCTGGAGTTAGCCAACTCGAGGTTGGGTGTCATCAGCGCCTCTATCTACGGCAAGTGCTGTCTGCTCATTGAGGCCAAGTCGGCTGACTTACGCCACAGATTTCTTGAAGTGTCTGGGCTCATAAACGACCCGGAGGAGCTGCGGACGTTCTTGAGCTCGCTAGAAAATGCCTTGGTGGATAACAAGGACACTGTGTTCAGCATTAGAGACGTGGCCAGAATCTTGCCTTCGAACTTGGACCTCCGCAATTCGATCCTTACGCAAAATTTCTTGAAGCCCAAGCGTCCCCACGACGACTCCAACGGCCAGCCAGCAAAGAAAGTCAAGTTGGAAGACGGGGCCGTGTTTGCCAACGGATTGGCAGACTCCAACCACAACGATGATGACGACGACGATTTCTACAGCCACAACGGAAGCATCACCAGCGATAACAGTGCACACTCGCTCTCGTTGGTTGCTGAACACCTCAAGCTTTTGACGTCCAATAATGTGCCGTTCTTGGTCGAAGTGGCTCCCGGGTCCTACACAATCCCATTCATACAAATCGCGCCCTTCATCAAGCAGTACCACTACGAGATGCTCATCAAGACCACCATGGGTACCAACTCGCTCCGGGTGCTCAAGTGCATCCAACTGATGAAGTTGGTCGACGAAAAGGCCATCTCAAACGCCGTTTTGTTGAAAGACCGCACCGTCAAGAGCGAGATCTACAAGTTGGTAAATCTGAACGTGATCGAGATCCAGGAGTTGCCACGAAGTGCCGACCGTGCTGCGCTGAAAACGTTCTTCTTGTTCAGACACAAGGAAGCTCTGCTGTACCGGTACTTGAGCTTTGCGCTTGCGTACGCCATGGCCGGGCTTTTGACCAACATCACCCAGTTCAAGCTGGAGCACAAGATCTTGCTTGAGAAGTGCGAGCGAGAAGATGTCAAGGGCAACGAGGAGGAGCTTTTGCTTGAGTCCGAGTTGAAGACGCTTCGCGACCTACAGCAGCGTGAGGTGAGCAACTTGGGCCGGTTTAACCGCACCAAGTGGCTTTATGTAGTGTTTGGCGTTTTATAGTTGAGCAAACGACGAAAGCTGAGAGATGATGTAAGATAGACGGGTTGAGGTAAATGTCGACTTGTGCTAGGTCCCGACCGAAGAATTTCAAGTGTATCATGATTGGTCGGCTTCCCAAAGATGCTTATGGTGACGACTATATAAACGTGGTCGGCATCGATTTCTCTGGGCTATTAGTATTACAAGCTCAGCACCAACCAAACACTAGGTGGAGCAGATGTATTAAAATTATGGTAGCTTATGTTGTAAAGGGAGGAAAAGCTATAAAGATTGACGCTTGTACTAAATGTTCATCAGCTGGTACTAAATGTTCAGCTTGTAATGGAAGTAAATTAAATGTAAAACACATGCATGCAGTCGATGGAGATGTCAGTCACTCTTGTTATGCAAGCTGCAGCTGCACCCCTGCAATGAAGTGCGAGCCGCAACCTCTTCCTACACAATGCCAGCATCCCTATTGTCTAACACAACAACAGTTCGTACATTCCACCGCCGCAATCTGCATGGGTGTGTGTGGTAGCACGTTTCACTGACCCAAACACTTGGAAGGTGGGCACTTCCCCATTCGGCCACAACCTCCTTACACTTACAAGCACTTTAGCCCCAGTCACAGAATTTTCGATGTATTGGCGCTATATACCGGAACACATCCTCAGCCCCTCCAGGCATGCAAAATTAATTAGTGGAGTCAGCCAATGGGCCGGCCCGATTATACGGAGGAGCGTCGTTTAGTGGTCAGCGTCCTGACCTGGGTTGCACGACTCGTAGTCCAACACCTTGAAGATCTTCCAGATACCAAAGGCGATGGCCGAGCCCAAAAATGGACCAACCCAGTAGATCCAGTGGTAGCCAGGGAAACTGGCGCCAGCAACACATGGACCGAAAGATCTGGCTGGGTTCAAGCCAGCACCGGTGTAGTACACGGAAATCAAGTGTCCCAAGAGCAAAGACACACCAATGACGAATGGAGCCATGAAGGTGGCCTTGGCCTTCTCCACGGCCATGAACAACACAGTCAAACACAAGAGGGCGGTGGCGAAAGCCTCAATGAACACACCTCTGGCCTTGGAGCAACCGCCACCCAAACCGTTGGCAAAAGCAATTGGGCCTGGGGTCATGGCGGAGGCAGCAGCAGCAGCAGCAATACCAGCAATCATCTGGGCCACAAACATGATGGCACCTCTGATTGGAGGCACGGCACCGGCCAACACCAACGACAAGGTGACAGCAGGGTTCAAGTTACCACCAGAAACTCTGAAGAACATGAACACAGGCACCATGACACCCAAACCGAAACCCAAGGAGATCATGATCAACTGACCTGGGGCGGAACCGGTGGTTGGGATGGAAGGGTCCTGGTTGGCGATTTGGGCAATGACGAACGCCGTCCACAAAAACACAAACGTGCCAAAGAACTCACCGAGGAACGCAATCAAATGGTTCTTGGTGGCCGAGGCCTCGGTGTGCTGAGGGTTGTAAGGAGGCTCGGTCAAAGCTTCGAGATCTTCAGTAGCGGTCATTTTTTTTTCAGTGAGCGAATGTTGCAAAAAAAACAATGGGCCAAGGGCAATGGCAGGGCCGGATCGTGGGGTTTATATATTAGCAGAAACACCAGAGGGGTCAGC
Organism: Sungouiella blattae; assembly: GCA_003706955.3. Classification (NCBI taxonomy): domain Eukaryota; kingdom Fungi; phylum Ascomycota; class Pichiomycetes; order Serinales; family Metschnikowiaceae; genus Sungouiella; species Sungouiella blattae. The sequence goes on along the minus strand of PPMS03000003.1, from coordinate 733,406 downwards.
AAAGGGCACAGGGCACTGCGGGCTGCTGCATGAGGCTAGTAAGTGCAGCAAGGTATGCATGTGTCGGGACGCCGGGTCGATGCCGCGAGTGGGCGAACAATGGGGGGGAAGTTGAGGGGCGCACCACCCGAAACAGACAATTGCCGAGAGGGGATTAATCCGGGGCAATTACGGAAATTTGGGCTCCCAAACTCCACTTGCACCCTCTAGGTGTTCGTGGGTTACGGTTGAAACATGTGGTTTCGGGTGGGTGGCCTATACCAGGAGCCCGAAAAAGAAATTGGCCGCTGCATCGGTCGCGCGCAGTGTGCCGGAGGGTTGATTTTCGCTTGCATACACCTTCAGTAGCGCCAAGGCTGCGCAACCGGCATTGTTGACCTCAATGACGAATGGGTAGTTGGGGTTTTTTTCCGCTGCCAATGGCAGACCCCAACGCACAACGTTTGCAATTGCGCCAATTGACCTCCTGTTCCGGTGCAACCCACCGAGCTTTCCTCCCACTTGCCGTAGCAGGTGGGCCCTGCACAATGGCGGAATGAGCAACCGTGCCCTGTAAAAGGCAGTCGGGAATGCTGCACCTCATCACCAGCATGGCAAGATCCTACCAGCGCGCAACTCATGCACACTTCTATTTTAAGCCCTATTGTCTAGTGGTGGCGGTGCAGCTATATTTGTTCGGTGCGATTCTGCTGGTGGCATGGCCACCTCTGCGATGGATAGGCTTCGCTGCATGAAAAAAAAAGGCGTTGAACAAGGCGACCAAACGCCAACGGTTTTCAATCTAGTGTCATGCTGTGGCTGGAGCACTGCCAGCATTCGCTGCAGCGAACTGTTTCCACTGGAAATGTGGACGCACTGAACGTTTGGCCAAGTTGGCTTGTAATGCAATTACACTTATACTCAGACAGCCTCGACCGCCACTTGCACCTGCTTGCACTTGCACTTGCACTGGCACTTCCACTTGCACTTCCACTTGCACTTCCACTTCCACTTCTACTCCCACTTCCACTTCCACTTCTGCTTCTACTTCTGCTTCTACTTCCACTTCCACTTCTGCTTCTACTTCTGCTTCTACTTCCACTTCTACTTCTACTTCTACTTCCACTTCCACTTCCAGTTCCACTTTTACTTCTACTTCCACTTTACTTTGTTCTGGCTTCACGTGCATCGACCAGTGACATCAATTGTTGCCGTGGTGCCTGCCGCCGATTGCGTTGCCGCAGTTGACGCTTTTTTCGGAGGTCGACATGCAGCGTGATGCGATGACGTTGGGCGGGAAGCCATTTTCGCCGCATTGGGCGAAAAATGCCACATGCAGATCGTAACGATCTGTGTGCTGGTTAATTTAAACGACGCATGGGTGGATGTAATTGGCTGGCGGGGCGGGAGGGTGTGTGATTGCTTTTGCTGCGCGGTGGCCAGGTGGCGCTTTTTTTGGTTTTTCACAAAGTTTTTTTCTTGCGGCACCGATCATGCTTGCAGTAACCCGCCGCATTTTTCCCCTGGCTCCAAATACTTCTTTTTTCTGTCCCAGATACGCCGCATGCTACCGCAGCGAAGCTTGGAGATAAAAATTGAACCCTTTCCAAGACAAACGTGCCGCGCCGCCCGAAAACACGAAACTCCTGGGCGTATGCCGCCTCCCATCGATCAGTTCCTGCTTCTTTTAGTCTGCCCTACTTTCATGTCGGACCCCCCGATTTACGAGCCGCACGGTGATCTAGAACCCCCTTCGGCATCCTCCTGCGATGGACGAGCAAACGTGATCAAGGTCACGTTGTGCTCACCTATTGCGTTTCTTCCTCTCTTCCTCTCACGTTCTGGGTCACGCTCACTTTGTCACGTTTTCCTTGTGAGGCTCTCACGTGACCACATCTATTTGCTGCCGCTGCAACCATAACTGGCGTTCAACCCAATGGCTAAACACAAGTTCCCGTCGCCTCCTCTAACCAGGGATCAAGATACAAACCCCACTGCCACTCCGCTCAATGCCAACACTTCCGTTCTTTCCACGAGCTCATCGCTCGTCCTCGACGCAAACCCAGACAATCTAGTGCTGTGGATAGACAGCTTGAAATTGCGGGTCAATGACACGCTAGCGAGGCAAACATCCGAATTGAAGCAGCTCCGGGAGTCTGCCAAGGACGAGGAACTCCGCACAAAGTACAGGAGACACGTGTACCTGGAAGCATTCGACAAGTTGGGCGACTTATTGCATGAGCAGCGCACTGAAGAACTCGGCCCATACATCGAGGAAGAAGAGCACCCGCTCGTTCTAGAAAACACCCACTCGCCATATCCGGAAGAAGAGGACGAGCTGCAGTACTCGCTGGAACACGAGATTGAGTCCCAGGCGCCAGACCAACCTGAAGATGACGACAGTGACATAATAGAGATTCTTTCATCGGAAGACGACCAGAATCAATTGTCGGAGAACGAAGAGGGTCTGGAGGAGATCGATCCTGAGTTGTACGAGAACGAGGAAGACTACGGTGAGGAATCTGAACGAGGCGAATATGACCGTGACGAATATGACCGTGACGAATATGACCGTGATGAATATGACCGTGACGACTATGACCGTGATGACTACGCTAACAAGTCCGAACAAGAAAGCGAAGAGCATGAAACGTCCTCTCAACTCAATCCAGGTCGCGGCCACTCTCTACATACGCAACCCTCATATCAGCTCAGAGATGGCCGGCCCAGACTCACTGACGTCTCGTCTTACAATTACTTTGCCCAGGCCGCTCTTGCCGACGAGCAAGCATCTTCAGAAAACGAGGACTATGGGTATGCGGAAGCAGGCCACTATGAAGAAGCTGAGGAAGTCGAGCCTCTGGGAGAAGAAGGAGAAGATGACGAAGATGATGACGAAGATGATGAAGAAAGAGAAGATGACGAAGAAAGAGAAGATGAAGAAGGTGAGGAGGAAAGTGACGAGAATGAACACCACCAGTTTGATTCTGAAAATCCTCAGGAGAGCTACGCCGACCAGCAGATTGCAGACATAGCCCAGGCGGCTGCGTCGTTCCATCAAGGTGTTCCAGAACCGGCCAGTTCTCTGGAGGCCGAGCAGTCTGGTCCAAACAATGACGACGACTCAATTATTGTGCTCTCTAGTGATGAAGAAAACGCGGCACCCCAACCAGAGTCGGCAGAACACGAGTCACAGGAAAGCTCGGAGGACGAGGCAAATGATTCCGAGGATGCAGAGACTGAGCACCCAAACCTCATGGAAGAACCCACCCCTGGTCAGGACTCGGACGTGGAGTCTGAAGCGCACAATACTACAAGCCATTACGACGACGACGAATTTTACACCGCCATTCACGAGGTGGCGGACGAGAACAACGTTTTCGCAAATATCGCCCAGGGGGCCTTGACTGACGACAACCTGTCACTAGTGCAGAAAATACCCAGTGATTACCCAGCAGACATCGAGTCTGATGAGGTGGCACCTCCACACGCACGGTTTGTGCTGAGTGAGACAATTCCTGTCGTTCACACCCAGACCGAGCAGAACGTCTTCGATTCCGGTAATCTGTCCTCGCAGTTCGACTTGGGCACGCTGTCTGGGCCCAGACATGAGGAAGAGGACGCCAGTGATGGATCACTTGCCGATGCTGACACAGACTACAAGAAAGTGGAAGATATCCCGGAGGAGAGCATCCCGCAGCCAAGCTTGAAGTTCCCTGTATTCAAAACAGTCAAGGATGAGTCTCCGGAGCGGGTGTTGGAGAGTTTGCGCGAGACCGAGCAGAAATTCCACATCAAGTTACACGCCGTGGAGGAGCTTAAGAGCGAGCTCGGTATCTCCGAGGAACCAGAGGAAGTTCGGCCCGACACAAACGCAAACACTGTGACCAACCAGTCTCAACCTGACGACCTGCTTCTGCACACAACGTTCCATGATGCCATCATGTTTGACTCTCTGGTCCTTGAGGATTTATCGCATGTTTCGAAAGAGCTCAACGATAGTGGAATGTTACTCGGGGATTTGGAAGCGGCAAGACCGACATTGGACTCGATGGTTGACGAGATGTTCCAGCGCAATTATGAATCGGGTGACTCGACCGAACACGGCATGAACCGTCAAGAATCATTTGACGCGATTCTTGCCGTTGCTTCGTCAATTCTTGACACTCAGGAGGAGGAGGAGCATGTAAATGAAGTTGCATTGCTGCCACCACAAGCTTTAGAGGCGGATGTCATAAAGCAACATGATGAATTGGTTGGCCATGACATTTTACGGTCTGAGAGTGTCCCTGAGAAGTCAGAGATTCAACTTACTCTGCAAGAAGTCGAACCGGTAGAGGAAGACCACGTTGAAGGGATACCAGCGGTTCAGTTGTCCCACGAGTCTGTCCTGGAACGAGAGGAACAAAGGGAACTGGAGGAACCAATGGAACCAGAGGAACCAGAAGAACCAGAGGATGTCGCAGAGATTGTTGAAGAAACTCAAGTTTCACTGGTGCCAGCTCTTGGAATAGCAGAACCTGAAAGCGATGACGAAACCCAATCGAGTGCAGTGGATCTGGGTTTGGCGGGAACAAACTCTTCTGAGATTGCAGTGGAAGTTGAGCAAGAGGATATGGGTGCCGAAAGCATTCCAATGTCTGAGCCGGCTGAATCTGCTGCTGTTGGGGCCCTAATTTCAGAATTGCCACATCCTGAAGTTCCTCAACTTGAAAAAATTGAGTCTGAGTCGGAAATTGATGATCTGACTCTTCACGTAGTTGAAGAGATTGCTGAGGAGTTGGCTGAGGAGGCAAGTGCCTATGTTCTTGAAGTTGAAGAGGAAATTGTGGAAGACGAAGCGCTTGACGTGGGTGGTGACAGTGACATACTGCCTGTCTCAGAGGTTGTGGTAGATGAGCAAGAAGTCAGTGTCGTCGAGGAACCTGACGTGGCACAAATTGATACTGAACCACCTTCCACCATCGACATATACGAAGATGTGGACATCTTGGAATCTCCATGCGAGGAGCCGGAAGAAAGCATCAAAGAATCTGCATTCGACGAGCCGGATGAAGACATGAAAGAGTCTGCACTTGAAGAGCTGGTTGAAGAACTCGACACATCTCCTCTGCCTCAAGTCACTGAAGAAGGACAACAGGAAGTATACGATAAGCCTGAAGTTCCTGTTCTTGATGAAATCGATGAAGAGGAGTGGACAGATGAAGAAGCCGTTGTATTCGAACCAACTTCCCCTGAAGAAATTCTCGTTACATACGACGAATACGCGGTCGTTGAGGGATCGGCCTTGTCGCCATCCTCGATTGAGGAACCATCATTACCTGAACTACAAGACCTGAATACTGTGAGCGCTTTGGATGTCCTCACCGAGGTGGTTGATGAGGCTTCAGAAGACGTTGATCAACCTTCTGAAGTTGTGGAGCCAGCTGACTTAGATGAGGATGTTGTCGTTGAGGTTTTTGAGGAGACAACAGAGGTCATCACTCCATCCGCCATTCTCGAGTTGGAGTCGTTGAGAAATACTCCAGTTCTTCTGGATTCTCAAATTTTCTCTGCGGAGGAGTTGGTCGAAGAAGCTCCAAGAGGCAAGAAGCGAGAGCTGGAGAGCGAATCTCCGCAGCTTTTCAAAAAACTTAAGCAAACTTTAAGTGGCTTCCGCCCATTCAAGTGGCACAAATCTAGACAGCCTGATGGTACTAATGTTCCCGCTGATGAGGAAGGACAGGAAGTTTTGATTGATGAGTTAGTCGAAGAACTGGTGCAAGTCCAGGATGAGCCGGTCTTACAAGTCTCAGAGGGTGATGTCATGAGTCAAGAGGAGGATGAACAGAATGGTGTGCAACCTGACGAGCAATTCGCGCCTGAGCCCACTGAAGAGTTCGAGGAGCATAAAGGGGAGATGGATGTTGATGAAGTCGATCCCGCAATGCCATCGTCTGAATCACTGCTGAAACCGGAATCCCTTGAAACTCATATTGGCCCCAACAATGCTGAATCTGAGGCTGAAACTGATTCTGCCGATCTCGAGAATCAGGAACCCGAGGATACCATGCATAAGTTGATAGATGCTGCTAGCGAGGTCATCGGAGCCATTTCTGATGACATCTCTGCGATCGTTGAGGACGAGCAAGAGCAAGAGGTAGTGACCGACCCTAGTGAAATTGCGCAGATTCTCGATGATGAAGATCAGGAAGCTGGCGAGCTAGCTGAAGGAGCTGAAATCAAGGATGTTGCTGTTGAAGAAGCAGTTACGAGCCTCGACATCGGTACTTCCGTGAGTTACGAACCGGAAGAAGTACCTGAACCTGAAGAGGTACCTGAACCTGAAGAGGTACCTGAACCTGAAGAGGTACCTGAACCTGCAGCACTTCCCAAGATTTTCGATGCAGAGCTTCTTAAACAACAACAGGAACTCGAAGCTGATGTCGAAGCTGATATCGAAGCTGATGTCGAAGATGATGTTGAAGCTGATGTTGAAGTTGACGTCGAAGCTGATGTCGCAGCTGATGCTCAAGATATCGGAGATTCCAAGGATGTGGAATCTCAGGTTGAGAGCACTAATGAAGTTGCAGAGCTTGATTCAATCGAAACTGAGCCCATCAGACCCAACTCGTTCAAGATTCCAGCGTTATTTGACAATCTCCTGGTGCTATCAACGGAAAGTGTTCCTCCTGTTCCGAAGTTTAACCTCATCGCCCCACTGGTTGAAAATCTCTTGGATGTGCAGCCCGCCCTGGTCATTTCGAGCGATACAGAGGTGGCACAGCCCGATGATGTGGTCTCAGAGCAAGATGTCAAGGAGAATCAAGATTCTCAGCGCCTCCATGAGTTGATGCAACTCTTGAAAGAGAAAGCTGAGGCTCTTGTCCACGAGGAAAATGAGCACAAAGAGAAGAGCAAAGTGGATGCCTTGCCGGAGCCTGAACTAAAGATTGAAGATGTTGCAACAGAGAGCAAACTGGAGACCTCTTTCACTTTGCTGGGTGAATCTGAACATGCTGGACTTTCAAATGCTGAGGACCTAAAACTGGAAGGTTCCAAAGATGAACCTCCAAAATCTGAAAGTGAGGAACATTCAAAGGAGGAGGCTCCGAAGAAGAGAACACGTCCACAACGCAAGAGGAAAGTGATGGGTATTGAGATTGATCCCACTGCCGACTTGGACGTTCAGCCAAGGCGCCGCACGTTGAGAAATCAGGTGAATACGGGGAAAGAGTCAGAGAACAATGGTCAGAATGGAGGAAGCGAGAATGAGCCGAAAGCTGAGGAAACTGGTGACCAGCCCGCTGGCGAAGTGGTTTCGACAGAAGTCAAAGACGACGTCTCCGATCAAGAAGCTGTTGCTCCAGAAATCTCAGCTGGAGTGGTACCTGAATTGGATCACTCAGCATCGGTGGCCGCAACCACCAAACGTGGATCTCCAAGAAAACCACAGGCCAGACCATTGAAGCCGCTCCAAGTCAGAAAAACAAGATCAAAGAAAGCTGGGTCTCCCCACTTGGAAGTTCAAGAAAAGAAAGTGCGGACCGCCAGTGGGAAGTGGAAGTTGGAGCTGGACGACCATCCGGCGCTCCGCACACGGTCCAAGTCGCCAATTAAACGGTCGCTCCGAGAGCTCTCGCTGGAGATAGACGACGAGCCCCTCAGGAAGAGACGGCTCACTCGCAGTGCTGTTCAGAAACGCATTGAGCAAGTCAACCAGGGTAAAGACGAAGAGCACGAAAAGGAACAGGAGAGTCGTGGACGTGCCCGTGAGAGACGGTGAAGATGAGACTGGCAAAAAGCGCACACGCTATGTATTATTAGTAATAGACTGTACGATGTAATGAAGCGGTGACATTTGCAGAGGTGTTCAAGTGTGCGTGTATAAATAAAGAAGCATTCGAACGAGCGTTCTATTGGTTCTAGAGAAGTTCTAGAACGCACTCAAACAAAGTGCTTCATGCTGAACTCGTAGGTGCTGAAAAACACCATATTTACAAGAAAAGACCGCGTCATCGACATGCCAACACCACGGTAGATGCTCCGGGAAAAAACCAAGCGGCGGTGCTTCGGAGGATTGGGGTCGAGGTTCTGCTCGCGCCGCAAGATGTTGGTGACGATGTCTTTCTGGATAAGCAACTTGGCGGTGTCGAACGGGAAAATGATGGCCCAGCATGTGACTCCCGACATCCCGCCCGCAAGAAGAATCGACACGGGCGACGAAATGGCCGCATCGCCGTTGATCGCCGTGTTGGACGCCCACTTGAACAGCTCGTACACCGCAAAGTACACCCCGGACCCTAAGGCGTCTCGAAGAAAGTGGTACCTGTACCCGGAGTAGAGTCCACCCAAACCTTCGTACTTGACGATGTTCCCGACGGTATTAGCGAGCGACGAGTGTGGATTATAGGGCGCCGAGCCGCTGGCAGCTACGGATGCGCTCTGAGACTTTGTTGTTCTCTGGGCGAGCGACGCAATCTGCGAGTACACCTTGGTGAACTCGAACGGGCACGCAAACACAGAAACACCGCATCCGGCCATGGCGCCGGCAACAAAACACACGGGGAAGTTGCGGAGCAACGGATGCAAGTCCTCGTCGTCGCCGGTTTTCCACCCGTACAACGTATCGTAGCAGTGGGGCTTGACGGCGGTGAAAATCGACACGCTCAACAGGCGAACAAACGCCGTCAGCACTAGCGGGGCGGTAATGCCGCGGTAAAAGCCAATAATGCCCTCGGCACGAAACGTCTTGACCACGCAGTCCGAGTACAGCGTGAACGCCTTGTAGGTCTGCATTCTGGTCTTGACGGTGTCGAAGGGGAACCCAATGGTGGTGGCCACGAACGATGTGCCGTAAGCCAACACGGTGGACCGGTACGGCAGAAGTTGTGGCGGGAAAACCTTGATGGCTTTTGATTCGTCGATGGCGCCCGTGATGGCGGGGATGCCGCTTCTGTGCGGTTTGTTTTTCTCCATGGCACGGGAGGATGTGGCCGTTGACAGGTTCGGAGATGGTGATAAACTCCGGGGGAGATGGAGATGGCGCTGTGTGCACTCTTGGAAAAGGAGGTGATGGGAAACAAGAGAAAGGGTTCAGAGGGGGGAGAATTGGCCCGATTGGGGCATGTGCGTGAAGCTTGCCAGGTTAAGCTTACTTGGCAGAAGTTTGTGATATCTTTTTGGAAGAACGTGGGTGGGTCGGGTCAAGTCGGCCCGGGTGCGATGAGCATATGACAGGTGAAGATAAGGTGATGTAGAATGTGAGAGTGGTAGAGGCACGGGAATGGAGAATGTAATGGAGAAGATAATGGAGAATACAATGGAGTTAGCCGTTGGAGGAGGGGGGTGGGTCGGTTTTTGGTGGCATTGTTGTCTCTACTCAGAAATGTCGAGAGACAACGCGCTTGACTCGAGATGTGAACAGGTCTAAGAAAGACCAGCTGACAGTCCAACAATGGGAACATTGGCGTACACTTCTTTAAGAGACCTCTAGATGGCGCTCTCGAACCTTTTTTTTATCTGTTTGACGTAATTTTTATTGAAGTTGTTTTTTTGGGTGCAAACGTTCTCAGTTGGTGTCACTTGCTGGACCCAAGTCGCGAAAGTACTCCGGCCGTCCACAGCCCAAAGAAAAACAGCCACTGCAATTTTCTTCCGCCAATCAAAACACACAAGTAGCCCATCTTAACATCTTTAGAGCTCACCCCAATTATCTTCACCGCTTTCCCACCACTTCAATTTCCCTCCAGTTTCCCACCCAGTTTCCCACCTCCGGTCACATCCTCCACTTGCTCCTGCACACGCCGCCTACAACCAGGCAGTGTAGACACGCAAATCACCACCTCCTCCCCTCCACATGAACTTCTTGCGCCGCCGAAGATCCGAGTCGCCCAGCGACGACATCGCCTCAGATAGAGCAGAACTGCAGATCCACAAGTCCAGAAAACCGCCCAACACCGCTTTCCGACAACAACGCTTGAAAGCATGGCAGCCTATTCTCACGCCGAAAACAGTGATCCCGTTCTTGTTCCTCCTCGCGGCGATCTTCGCGCCGTTGGGGGTGGCCATTCTCTACACAACATACAACGTGGAGAACTTGACCTTGAACTACTCCCATTGCGGCAGCTTGCACTCGTCGCTGTATGAAGACGTGCCTTCCAAGTATACCGGGTGGCATTTCCGCCACAAGAACACCGATCCAAACTTCCAGTGGAAGGTGGTCAACGGCACAGACTCGTTTGGCGACTTGGAGCAGACGTGCTACGTCCAGTTCAACTTGCCCCGTGATTTGAAGCCGCCCATCTACTTGTACTACAAGCTCACGAGATTCTACCAGAACCACCGCAAATACGTCGAGTCGTACGACGTGGACCAGCTCGGCGGCCACGCGATCTCCGCCGACGATCTTTCCACCGACTGCAAGCCCCTCCGCTCCGATAGCGACAAGGCCATCTACCCGTGCGGGTTGATTGCCAACTCGTACTTCAACGACACGTTCTCGAGCCCCGTTTTGCTCAATTCCAAGAGCGGCAGCGACAATGAAACGTACGTGTTGTCTGAGACGGGCATCACGTGGCTGTCGGACAAGCACCGCTTCAAGAAAACATCGTACTCTGCCGACGACATTGTGCCCCCACCAAACTGGTACAAGATGTACCCGGACGGATACAACCTGTCCAACATCCCAGACTTATCCCAGTGGGAGCACTTGCAGAACTGGATGCGGACCGCCGGGTTGCCCACGTTCTACAAGTTGTACCTGAAAAACACAACCACCTCCATCACCCTGGGCACCTATGAGGTGCAGATCGGAATGAACTACCCGGTGTCGGTGTTTGGCGGCACCAAGTCGCTTGTGATCACCACTGACTCGGTGTTAGGCGCACGCAACTTGACGTTGGGCATCGTGTACCTCGTCGTGGCCGCGGTCAGTCTCTTGTGTGGCATTGGGTTCTTCCTACAGCACTTGATCAAGCCCAGGAGAGTGGGAGACCACAACTTCTTGCAAGAAGGCGGCGGTTTAAGAGACAACAACCAGCCCACGCATATACGTGAGCAGCTATAAGCAGTCTGCTCAATTGGCACATTATCCTAGTTTTGCAGATAGCTCTGCCCATCTGTAGCGCTAAAGTACCAGATCACCTCAGCCAGAATCGGGTGTGGTCGTGCCGCACCCAAAAGTTCTACACCTGCTCGTCGATGAATTCTGACCCGCCAACATCCAAGTCTCCAGCCTACCGTCCCGAACTTGCGAACTTCCGATCAAATTGTTGCGCAAACACCAAGCTCTTTGGCATTCTTCCAGAACAGCCCTCTCGCAAGTCACGTGGCCCATTTTCCAATGAACATCAACCCTCACCTCCAGTACTTGCAACAGCTGCAACAGCAGCAACAGCTGCAACAGCTGGGAAACTCACAAAGTGGGCAGTCGCCGCAGGTCTCGCAATTGCAGATGCAACAACAGCGCCATTTGCAGCAGCAGAGACAGCAGCTACTTAGCCAGCATCTTCAACAGCCTCAGCAGCCACAACAGCCTCCAGGACAATCGACGAATCCGTTGTTGGCGGCGCTTAACGGCAGAATGAGTGGGCAGAACAACTCGAACATGGGCGTGGTCGCCAACGGCGGCTCAACGCTCAACTTCAACCAGAACGTGAACCCATTGTTACAGTTGCAATTGCAGCAGTTACAGCAGCAAGGGCCCCAGCAACAGCAGCAACAACAACAACAGCAGCAACAGCAGCAGCATATGTTACAATCGCAACAGCAAGCGCCAATTATCAAGGAAGTGTGGAATTTCAACCTAGAGCACGAGTTCACCAGCATGAGAGCTTTCATTAACGACAAGACATCCAGCATCTACATATCCATTCACCAGGAGATCCCGGGCATCGTGGCCCGGCCCGTGGGCACTTTCAAGTCCTCTACGGACTACCACTTTCAGACATTAAGATCTAACTCAGACTTGTTGAACCTAATTCAGTTGTCGTTGTGTGCTGTCAAAATAAGAAACAACGAGGTCAGTGGCTCTGTTATCTGGCAATTCAACTTTTTGTACGACCTAACGAAGGAGATGTTTAACGAGGAGCACTTACTGATGTTGACTCAGACTTCGCAGATCAACTTTGCTTCTCACATGAGTCAGGGAATCCCACATTTTGCCTTTGCAGAATTGATGATGGAGAGTGGTTTGTTGTTGGACCCATCAATCAACTGGTTGAGTTATCATTCCGGGTATGACTTGGGCTTCCTTGTCAGTTTGTTGACCAACGACATATTGCCCGGCGACGAGCGCGAGTTCTTCTGGTGGTGCTCTAAGTACTTCCCTAACTTTTTCGACTTGAAGCACATCGCCAACCAGTTGTTGAATAGTTCAGGCAAAGTATCTGCCAACGGCTTGAATTCTAGCGCCAATAACGAGTTTGGCGGTGTCTTGAATCCAAATTCCGCGAACGGTGGTGGCAATCCCGACTTGGGTAAGGGCCTCAGCTCGAATAACAAACCTTCGGTGGAGTACCTAGCCGAGGACTTGCATTTGTTGCCAATATCGCCAGCAATTCGCCAGCGGTTCACCTCTTCGTCCTTAGGGCCATTCCCTAACCATCAACATCAGCAAATGACTTCAACATTGCATGCTTACTTAATGATGGAGTGTTTCAAGGAGCTTTTAAGACAAACGAATTACGACTTTGCCGTTTTGGAAAAATTCAAAGGATATCTCTGGGGTTTGGGAGATGCCTACGTGCAAACTCAAACGGATGGTAACGCAGGCGAAAGGGCCGATACCAATGCGGTGTTGTCTCAACAATGGTGAGGACGTGGAAGTTGTTCGAAACACAATTATGATGTGAGGCAAATACAACCCTACCGTTCATTAATGCTGATAAATCCTAATGTACATGAATTTCGGAACCTAGTCATCCTGAGCATCTGCAACCTTTGCTCTTTTAGCATCCTGTTCCTGCTCCTTGCCGGCTTCTCTCTCCGCACGCTTTCTCTTGTGCTCGGCCTTCTTATCTTCACCAGTTCTCACTTCCTCGTCCTTTGGAGGCGCAACAAACCAGGGAATCTTACCACGGTTGAAGTCATTCAACACCTGTTTGGCCACAGCGCCCTCATCGGGCTCGCCTCCCTTCAATAGTCTTCCTTGCTTTCTGGCAATGAGCTCTATGAATTCTGTGCTTGCCTGCTCCAAAAGAGCTGGATCTTCTTCGAAATTGCTCCACCCTTTGATCTCGTATGTTCTCTCCAAATGCTTACGCTCGCACTTCAGAATCATCTCTGCAATGTACTGCTCCGGATTCGAAACATGCTCAATTCTCACCACTCCTCGGAACAAGATGTCCGCCTCGGTGTCCTTGTTGCTTGGAGGCACAATACCGGGACAGTCGATCAAAAAGATTCTCTTCATCAACGTGATGTACTGCCACACCTTGGTCTCACCTGGAATAGGAGCAACCTGACACACCTTTTTCTGACGCAAAGTGTTGATGATCGACGACTTACCGGTGTTTGGGTAACCAATGAAACCAACGGAGATCTGCTTACGGTCCGAGTGCAAAGTGGAAAACTGACGCAACAACTGGATCAAAGAACCCTTTCCAAAAGAGTTTTTGATCGATGCGTGGAATGCAAGTGTGGGGAAAGATTTTGAAAGGTGCTTCACCCATGCAGCCTGATTTTGTTAGTAAAAAGTTTTGAGAAAAATTGCGGAGGAAGAATTGAAAAAAGGAAAAAGAGTGTCGGACTCTATACTACGGACAATCTCACAGAAAACACAAGGTCGAGAAGGTCCAACTCAAAAAGATTCCGATACTACCCTGGGGTGCCAGTAAAAACTACCGGCAGTTGTGACCAAAGTCCTGACCAGAACGGGCAGAACACCAGCACAGCTGGGGCCACGGGCGGGTAGCATTGATCTTCCAAAGACGTAACAGGCAACAATGTAGACGGTTGATATGAAATCAGAAAGTCACCCTGACAAAAGGCTTTGGGACAAAGAAACAAAAGAGAGTAAAGATCCGCAATGGAAAACTTGGAGGAAACTCCAACAAAAAAAATAACATACCGCAACCCATGTGGGAACCAAGTCACACTTGTTCAACACGTAGATCAAATGCTTGTGTGGGCACTCGTCCTTGATGTACTTCTCAACCGACTCACACCGAGTGCCCAAGGGGTTTCTGGCATCCAAAACATGGATCACCACGTCGGAGGAGTCGATCACCTTGTACAATTCGTTCCAGATTCTCTTGGACTGGCCCTTGTGGAAAATTGCCTCCTTGGCTTCCTGGGTGTATTCGTCCTTATCCAAGAAAGAGCCGCCCATCAACCCCAAGGTGGCGTCCAATTCTTGCTTCTCCTGGTACTGCTTGGAGTCGTTCTCGGTCAACTCGGCCAATTCCTCTAACGAGGAAGCCGCTTGAGATCTGGGCTTCTTTCTCTGCTGCTTCGGACCAAAAGCCTGTGCGTACGACTCGGTCTCGATGATGTTGGCCGTTGGCGACTCGGCCAGATCCTTCTCATCCAAAAGCGACATGGGCAACTTGTTGCGTCTCAAGAGCACAGAGTACGTGTCGTGCTTCTTGTCTCCCATCGCCTCTCTGAAATGAGTCAACGCATCCTGGGCAATCACTCTGGTGTTGCCGAACCACTTCCTGTTTGGGTCCACACGTGCCACTGGCGCGTCTGTGGACTGCAAAGCGGCGGCTCTGATGATTTCACCCTTAGCGTTTCTGACGGCTCTGCCCGTCTTGTACATCTGCAAATGCTTGACTTTTTTGGCATCTCTGTAGAAGTTCTCACCTTTGACGCGGAGATTGGCGTCTCTGGTGTCGCCCTCGCGGACTCTTCTCTGTTTTTCCTTCTTTTGGGTACCCATGGCGAGATGTAGGGTGAGAAAAAATTAGTAGGAAAAATTATGGTAGCGATGGAGATGCGGTGTGCGTGCAGGACCTCATAGGGCAATTGAAGGGAAGGATAGAAACGGTCAAAAAAAAAAAAAAAAAAGGGAGAAGCGAACAAGCAAAAAGAGATCAGGATATAAACGTGAGAGAGAGGCATCATCCCGTGTTTGAGAAAATTTAAACGCTAACTCCAACTGCTCATCGTGCTTTCCTGGTTGCGACGCTCGACTAGATGAGCAGTGAGAGGCAGAAATAGACTTCGGCTACGAAGTGGTTTCCCATCACAAACTCACAATATTATCCAGCTCATCAATTCTGCTCCCCTAAAATACGTATCCGTTTTATTTTTTTGCTCCCACTCACCAACCCTCCTTCCCCTGCCCAACGGGACTGTAGATATCACGTTCCTGCACACATGGGGCTAATTATGGGGAACCCATCCACGCAGTACCCATAAACCTAGCATTTCCTTAGACATGTCTTCACCGGCCCAAACCAGGGCGCCAACTCAAGACCTTGCATTCATCAATGACCTCACACCCACGCAGGAACACTTCCTCAAAAAATTCTTGCTCGAGGACCGCTTGACCCACGAGCTTCGTGAGTTGAATTCACCGCAATGTCTCCAGCGGTTAGGGCCCCCATTTAGCGACACCATTGATCCCGAAACCAAGTTGCCGCTCCTCCTGAACTTTTTCTCACAGTTTGTGGCGACATTCCCGTTGGTGGCAAACAATTCCGAGCACGACCAGAGGATCTTCTGGAAAGATACCGTGGAGCCTTTCTACGACAGCTTCACGAGGAAAAACATTTCTGATGGCGTGGAGAGAAGTGCTCTGGTGACGAAACGGCACCAGGTCAACCAGAAGTTGCTCTCGCTGCTTTTGCTTTTCTACAATTCCATGCTCATCTCGAAAAGAGACATGGAGTACTTGGAAGCCGACCATGTGAAGGCTTCTGACCAAGGGAAACTAGAGAAGTTGGGCAAGGACCCAACGAAATCGGCCATTGGCCTTGCGGACTTCCAGAAACCAGCGGCCATCGACGACTACGCCCAAATGACCTTTGTCAACGACTTAAACTTGAACATTGTGGCGGTCGACCGGGTGTTCGAGCCCGAAGACACTAAGGCATGGAGCGTGAACCCTATGAAGATGTTCAGCGCCCCTTCCGCAGGGAAACTGAAGTACTTCTTCGTGCTTCAAGTAACTAGACGCACCGAGGACGCCGGCGAGCACAAGTATAACTCGCATTTCATCAGCAAGCTGTACCTGGACTTTAAGAGGTTGGAAAGTCTCCTTCGTAAACACTACCCGGGGTTGATGAAAACAGACGTGTCTCGAATCCCAGGCAAAATGCATCACGACGACGGTGTGACAATCGACCAGGACGTCGTTTCACGCCAGTCGAGTGCTAGCTCGAGCAGGCTGAGCAAAAGCAGCATCAAAGTGAAATTCCATCGGGAAAAACTCAGGCTAGCGTTGAGGGGGTACCTTTGCTCGCTTCAGAGCAAGCCTGAGATTGTCCACTGTGATGTGTTCAACGAGTTTCTCGACAACAAAACCGAGAATTTCCACCAGCTTTCCCCTCCGCAGGAATCAGACTACTACCAACGGATGGAGCTTGAGAAGACCCGCCTTGACACCCAGCAGGAATTCCAGGAGAATACCGCCAAGATCATTTACGCGCTCACCAAGGACTTTGACCAATTCAAGACGCAATTGGTGCACGAACCCCACCAGCTCACCCGGCTTTTCGAAGAACTCAGTCATACCAGCGATCCAGAAAAGGTGTCGCCATTGCTCCGCACATTTGTCGAGTGGTGCAAGCTCGAGGTGGCGGCCACGCTCTACCAGGTCTTTCTAACCCAGGACAACTCGAGCGAGTGGTTACAAAAGTGCCGCAAATTCCACAGACTCTTCCCGTACAATGTATGTTACGGAATCCTAAAGTATACTAACCCTGTGCGGATCATGTCGCGTCTTGTGGACGTGCTTTTGGTGAATGTCCCCACCTTTAGTTGGGGGAGCCAGCAGGAGGAGAAGAGAGTGCACAATTTGCTCTCGATGACGTTTGTGATGCTTTTGGATGAGGATTTAGACGATTACCTGAAAGAACGCGCTACTTTGATGGAGCAGGCTCCACTTAACGACCCAGACTTCCGAGTCTTCGTCGACAGAATCCACAGTTATGTTCGTGACAAAGAGCTGGTGATCAGCGAAGAAATTAAAGAGGAGGCGCTCGCCACGGGCCAGAACTTGCTAATCACAATCCTTCAAACAGAGAAGCTCGAGCCACGGTTAAAGTCACACGACCTAAACAACATGAAGATCATTGAAAAATCTTGTGCCGCATACGAGCTGATCGACAAGCATAAGGATGTGGGCATGTCTGCAGTGTTCGTAAATCTCCTGCAGTTATGGCACTTGGAAGTCAGGGCGCGTGATAAGCACCTCGTCAAGCAGTTATGGCAGGAGCCCGAACTCACCCAATTGTTGAAGCTGATACTTACGGTGTTCTTCCAACCGATCATGACGGTGATGAAGAAATGCGACATCCATTTGGCGTTCCGTGACTGGCAGCATTTCATGAACGACTTGATGGATGAGCTTGCCCAATTGGACCGCGGCGATTTGTTCTACATGAGCTCGGTGGAGATGTTCGATCGGTTTAAGACGCTCTTAGATAAACACGAAGGTGCGCTCTGGAGGTTCATGCATAACCTCTACGTGAAGGACGATCAACGCATGTTCCTTGGCATTGTGGAGTGGATCGAGGGGTTTCTCCGAATGCTCCGAGTCAAGTTCACCGAACCGGCACAGGTCACGTTGGATTTTGCATCCATGCACCCTTCGGAGCCCGTGGACCGCGCCAAGTTCGTGGATCAGCTCGACTCGCGCATTTCGTTGGTTACCAAGAAACGCACCATCCTCAAGAACTACCTCCTGCAGGCAGCCTCCAGCGGGGGGCACATCAGCACCGCGCCAAAACCAGGTATGTTCGCGGGCCTGCAGGAGGCAATAGTGCCGGGCCGTCAACTGGGCGATTTTGCACCCCCAGTGTCGAATGGGCAAGACGCGATCGACAACGAGTGGGACCGCATGAATCTGGGTTTTTTCGACATGGACGGCACGGGTTTTGGCGTGGCCACCGACGACGTGGAAGAGTTCAACTTGCTGCACATGCACGGCAACACCGCCTCCAAAATGGACCAGGACCAGGCGCACCGCGATATTTTGCAGCAGGTGGCCGAGCTAGACCGCCAATTACGGCACCAGCATATGGGGAGTGAGATGGCCAAGTTGAGCGTAGCCGTGCACGAACGGGTTGCCCAGTTATTTCACCGGTGATCGCGATGTGCACGAAAAAATATAATGGTGGATTGGCTGCCACCATGTGCATGTCCTGCATGCACCGGGCTCTTGCGAGCCCAGGGCCGTTGCTCACATGAGCACTTGCCAAATGGGGCCCGAAGTACCTGATTTTAGGGCAATATCGGTGGTGCAACCGCGACGTTAGCAAAGCGGCTGCTATACATGACAACAAGCCCGCGCTGCCAAACGACCCTCACAGGTGGGGGCGCGCTGAAATTTCAATGTCGGTGCGGGCCCTGCACGGCGTTTCACCCGCGTCACCACTACAGACGTCAGGGTGAAACAATGCTCCCTTTCTACTCATCCTATTGATCATCGATAAAGGAATCTGCAAATAGGGGCACTACCATGTTTTTGGGGAACGACGTGGCCGTACAATGGATGCGTTCGTAGTGCGGAATCGACACGCATGACGCGGTGCCCGTGCCCACAACCTGTGCGCCGGAGGTCCCTGCAGAATACGGTTTCTGGGACTTATTTGACCTCTCGGAGCCTCCAGTTAAATACCCGCCTTTCCCCGTCCTGGCACCCGCCGAACCATCATAAGGATTCCCGCCTACAACTTTTGCTTTCACCCACTCGCTTTCCTTTCTGTTTCGGCCTAGCCTAGTTTGTCAACATGGCTTCTTTCACTAATCTTTTGTCGAAATCGCGAAAGGGCCTATGGTTTGCTCTCATGGCGTTATTGTTCATGAACTTTGTGATCCTAGGATACTTTCGCTTGCCGAACCCGGTGGTCGAGATCCAGCCCACCCTCGAAGTACCAAAGACCGAAACGTCCTTCTACAAGCAGGCCACCAAGCTTTTCTCAAAAATTCAGACGGATAAGTACCGATTCTGGCTTGCGGACTCCTCCCTTCGACACAAAATCGCCCAGGTGCCCTCGTCAGAGGTGTTTCCACTAGCGGGGAAAGAGCCTGAGCGGTTCTACTACGATCCGAGATTTACTTTGGCGGTATATTTTGAAGAGTTGAGCAGGCTCGGCCCGCTGGAAATGCCCCACACCTTGCCGTTCCACTGGACGGACTGGATGGATGTCACAATGTTGAACAGTCAGTTGGACACCCAGGAGAGTCGTCGCATGTCGTGCGAGTCCCTCAAGCGGAAAATCAGCAGACGGCCCGACGTGTCGTACTTCTGCAAAAACAGACAGGATTTTTCCGACGAGGAGGCACGCCGCTTGGGCTACAAGTCGAAAGACCACTTGCCTCCAGGGGTGGTGTTCGACCACTGCAAACATGAGCATACCAGTAACAACGACATCCGCGTGTACTTGGCCAAGTCTTATGCGCTGACATATCTTCCCAAACCGTTCAAGGTGATTATTTTGAACAAGGACAGGGGCACTTATGAGTTTGATGTGGACCAAGGAATGAACCCGGGCCAGCGCATGATCAACAACGGGATGGTTGAGCGGTATGCTGAGCTGGTGCTTCAGAAAACGCCAGAGTTTTTGAGAAAGGAGGGTGGCACTTTTCGCGTCGACCACTTGAAATCGTATCAAAAATTGCAGAAGGCAATCGAGCCCACCACCATGACGTACGAGGAAGACGTCTTTTCCATGCATACCATCGTCACCTCCGCCGCCAATATCCCCAAGGATGTCAGTTTGACCGAGGCTTCTTTCAACTACCCACAGGAGTGGATCAAGCAACAGATCAAGGAATATGAGGAGATCCAGAACAGAGATGTGTTTGAGAACAACTATTTGGACGGGTTGCGGTGGTGCTCGAAGTTCAACGGCAACAACGAGCCCGCTTACTTCAAGATGGCCACTTTGAACATCAACGAGCGTAAGAACAGCAACAACGACTGGGGCTGGCACTACGACTGGCGGTTTTTCAACGATGCGCTTTTTTACGAGAAAACTGGATGGACTAGACAAGAGCGTGTGGTGCGTACCAACATTATCTTGGAGCGTTTGTTGAGAAATTGGAACCGATTCGCCGAAGAAAAAGGGTTGGTGTCGTGGATCATGCATGGCCCACTTCTTTCGTGGTACTGGGACGGATTGATGTTCCCTTTTGACGTGGACATCGATATTCAGATGCCAGTATCGGAACTTGTCAGATTGGGCAAATACTATAACCAGACCTTGGTTGTGGAGGACCCAACCGAGGGATACGGCAAGTTTTTGGTCGATGTGGGCACTTACATCCACAACAGAGACATCTCGACCACCGGTAACCACATCGATGCCCGTTTTGTCGACGTGGATTCTGGTATCTACATTGATATCACAGGACTTTCCAAATCTGCAGCAGGACTCCCCGAAGAGTACAAGAAGACGCCGATTGTGCAGAAAAACGAAGGCGATGAAGAGGCCGAGGTCTATAACGACCGCAGAAAACATTTCTATACGTTTGACCAGATCCTGCCTTTGCATTACTCCATGATGGGCGGGGTGCCCTTGCTTGTTCCTAACCAAATCGAGGAGCGGTTGCGGTTCGAGTACGAGAAAGGATTGACCGACTTCGAGTATAATGGGTGGTATTTCGTGCCCAAGCTCCAACTCTGGGTTATGACCGACAAGCTTGCTAAGGTTCTTCCACAAGAGGCAATCACCAAGGATGGCAAGCAGAACAGAGAGCTTGTCATTCTCGGCGCTCAGGAAATGAGTGACGAGCAAGCATTGAAGATGCTCGAAGACGACGAGATCTTGATGGAATACTACCTCACCCACAAACTCACCAGCTGGCATTCGGAAGAAAAAAAATACCTCTTCACTGAGGACGGTAAGGACAACAAGAACTTGCTGAAAGACGCCGAGGCTAAAAGCAATTACATCAGTCTCACCGGCCAAATCCACATGAACAAGCCATTGAGAAAGTGTCTCTACGAGTACGAAGCATTCGATCGCATACCCCTGGACTGAACCTAATTCACACATTGCATTCTTCATTCCATGCGGTTATGCCCACGATTCCCGCCGCTACACCTACATAGTCATTAAATATTCACGCTACCGATCAAGGGGTGAGATTTTTTTTTTCTTTTCTTTTTTATTGATCGACAGATCATGTGTGCCATCCTTTACACGGCACGGCATTGGTCGTCAACGAGCTGTCCTGCACGGGCGCTGCGATGGTGCATATTGGTACGTCGAGCCCCTGCAGCTGGAGGGCATTCTCGGTGTCTGAAAAATAAACGAGAAGCACACCCCAGTACATCAGTTGAAATGAGGTATTCGAACACAAAACTCGGCAAAAATACCGGGCTATTCGCTTCGATACTACTCCCAAGAATTTGAACCCGACAGAGAATTCACAGCAAACAGGCTTACGGTGAAAATTTTCCATTCACCTCCAAGCCTCATGCGCTCTGACGCAATGTACTGCAATGGCACTCGTCTACCACATCTTTCGTACCAAGTCGGCGGGATCTTTAAGCCGTTCAGGCATAATCCGATAAGGACAGCTGCAAGATACTCGTCGAGTGTTGTTTGCCGCTCAAATCCGATGAATACTGTGAAGCATCTTCATCTCATTTGGTTGGGCGAGGTGAACTGATCGTAATGGAATGTGAAATCTGCATCATCTCCCGAAATTCATCCCAGCCTTGCACGAAGGGCGTGCCAAGTTCAAGAAACGTCTATTCGACTAGGAAAGTGCACAGTGCGAAAAGTAGTCATAGCGAGGATAACAAGTATGGGAGAATGTTGAAACCCTTGAAGGCAGGCGATAAATATGAAGGTGTAAGAAATGACGGCATTGTCAGCTTCGAGCATTCAAAGATATCTCTCAATAATGGCGATCTTCATCGCCACCTCAAGTCATGATCGACCTTATTGTTAATTTCGCATACAGCTGGTGCAAGGGCTGCGGAATCAAACAATAACTTCTGCAATGCCGCTATCTGTGGCAAGTGCACATCGCCGAGGTCCGCCGAGGTCCACCGAGGTGAGTCACGTGCTCGAGCACATGACCTACAACTTCATAGAAGCAACCAAGAAAGGAAATAAATTAAGAAGGCAAGAAAAAAAAAACTGACTCGACCTCTCAAAGAGCAAAATCAAAGACACAGAGCCCATGAACGAAAATCGGTCGCACCGGCCCATTTCGGCAGCGTCGGACCTAATGTAACATTCGGCCCAATTACGGATCGCCGCGCGGTGCCAGTTACACTAAAAGATGGAAGGACAAATAAATGCAATATCGAGAATCCTCCGAGTTCAGTACGTTGCCCATCATTTCGCTTTCCTCTCCTTGTTCCTTTCTTTTCTACTATCTTTTTTGCTCCTTTCTTTTTGCTCCATTTTCTCCCTTTGATGCTTTCTTGTTCGGCAGAGCACTCGCACGTTTTCTCGTTTCTTTTGCCCCCCTGCAGGAAGTAGTCTCGTTTAGCCTCCTATTGGGAACCCTAATCTACTAAAGTTTGCTTCTGACTACTCCCTAACCACTCCTTTAACCGCCCTCCAAAATGTCAGAGTCAGTCACCACTACGCTAAGAAATCGGTCCAAAGAACAACCCCGCACACATTCCACCGAGGAGGCATTGATCGAGAAGCTCGACTCATTCTTGTCCTCCATCGAACACAGACTAGAAAAGTTCGAGCAGTACTTCAAGGTCACGGGCGACGGGTCTGTTCACATTGGCAACGACGAGAGTGACAAGGATCACGAGAAAACTAACGATAGTGATCTCGACGACCTCGATCACCACCACGATAGGCGCCCAAGACGAGATAGTTCGGCGTCCATCAGTCTGATCCGGTCGTACTCGGCGTATAACTTGAACAAGGTGCACGAGCAGCTTATGATGGTGAAAGACCAGGTATTGCGCACGTCGTTCACCAACTTGGACTTTCTATACAAGACGTTGGACGACAAGTACAACTACTTGTTCAATCTGGCGGAAGAGCCGCTGCCAACGGCGGTGGTGGCCGAGTCCGGCACCAGCAGAGAGATTTTGTCGACCAACATCATCAACACCATCCAGTTTTTCGAGCAGAAGCTCAACCACATCGACCAGCTCATCAAGAGCAAAACTCCTCAGGCCACCGCCAACTATGACAAGGACGCCAAATTCAACCGGTTCCGATTCTTCAACTTCAACAAAGCGCTCAAGGACGCCGAGTCCGGCCACTTGCATTACTACCAGCTCCCGCTCAGCTGGCGAGAAAACAAGTACATCATTTATGGGTACCGTTTCACCATGCACCATTCCGATATGTTCCGGTCGGTTTTTCGGTTCAACCACAACGAAAGCGGTAATATCTGGACGCACATGTTTGGTGCATTGGCCGTGGTGTACTTGGGCACGGTGCATTTCCCCGCCACCTCAGTGTTCGCTGCCAACTCATTGGCTGACAACTTGATTGTGTATATGTTTTTGGCGGCGGCGTTGGAATGTTTCGTGTGTTCGGTATTCTGGCACACATATTCTGGATTTGCGCAGCTACCGATTCGGTCTCGGTTTGCATGCATCGACTACACGGGAATCACGGTTTTGATCACCTGCTCGGTGATTTCCGTTGAGTATTGCGCGTTGGCGAATTACCCCAAGTTATTGACGTTCTACGTGGGGTTCTCGCTTCTCTCCGGATTGGGGCTGCTAGTATTCAATTGGTCGGCATACTTTGACCGGCCCGAATGCCGCCCGCTTCGCATAGGCTTCTTCATCTCGCTCGCTTTGCTTGGAGGAACAACTTTTTTGTACAAGGCCTACTATGAAGGGTTGGCATTGGCTGTCTTCTTCTACGCCCCCATGGCGTACAATTCGCTCTTGTGGTACTGGGTTGGAGTGATCTTCTATGGTGGACTTATCCCAGAACGCTGGCGGTATGACGTGATCTTCAACGACGATAACTGCAACCATTCGCACACATCCGCGGATGTGTTGCTGGGCCACATTGAAAACAGCGGACAAGAAGAATTGGAGGAATTGGAACAGGAATTAGACGAGAAGGATATGTGCGATGGGGTTGCTGCAAGCTCGGCGGGCGCGAGTGGGGCACACCTGGAAGATGAGGACAACGAAAGGTATCAAGAGATTTTGGCGAAGCACTTCCCTCCCCAGCCCATGAAAACGCCCTACCAAAACGATTTCATGTCGTTGTGGTGGGTGGACTACGTTTGCAACAGTCACAACATCTGGCATGTTTTCGTTGTGCTTGGGGCTTTGGGACACTATGTGACTTTGCTCGGAATGTTTGAGATTGATGCCGGGAGGTGAACGCACCCACTTTTCTTTTTCCAGATTGGGCCGGTTATGAAGCACGCGGTATATAGCGGAATACACATTGTGGGTCCCGAGTGCCAGTGTTTTTCCTCTTTTCTTTTTTGCGGGCTTTTGCCAAGTCCACCAATCACACTCGCTGTGTAGCCAGGAGTCAACTGCAACCCGAGCATATTACCCCTTACGATCGGCAACTTCCACTTTGCTTGGGGTGACGCTCCCCACATTAGTAAAAGGTGGCGAGTGTGCAGTGGACGGTGGAGGTAACCGGTGCGCGGGTTTTTCCTTACGGCCGGTCTAAAAGTAGCTGGTCCGATGAACAATGCACCGCGACTAGAACTGTCCCCACCACGCCCAAATGCACCAGCAACATCACGTCATCGCGGCACCCAAAGGGCATTTTTTTCATGTTTACAGTAACTGGAGCTGGCCTTTGGCCTTCCGCGGTACATGTTGCATCTGCCTGTATGTCCCGCCGTCTGGTCTTGTGTGCATGCAATATTGTCAGTTTCATCCATGCGTCAGGGAGGGCCGTCGCGTCGACTTCAAGAATGGGGGTGCCAGCAAACAACAAGAGCGGAGCACAACAGAAAAAAAAAACTGGGCATGTGCCACCGCAAAAATCGCCGCCGGCGTTGCTGGTGACGTTTGGCGCCGTTTTTTTCCTTCTCCGCCGGCGCCAATAGCAACCGATGGACATCCCTCCTGCACAGTACACAATGCCTGGTGGGATGGGGCCGGAATATATGCCTCCACGCACTGCACACAGGCATGCGGCGTTGGCCCCACCACGTCATGATGCTTGCGATGCCAACCTCTATTATTGTCAGCCGGTCATGGCTCACCACCAGTGGGAAGTCTGGGTTGGGTCCCGTTATATAAAAGCCCGGGCCCCCGGAATGGTCAATTCGCGCTCCACAATTATTTTTTTTTCCTTAAGTCATCATGGGCATTTTTGGAAGAACTAACACATTTGGCCTCTCGGGAAGACCGTTGAGAGCCGCAGTGACCGCCTTCGCTACCGTTGGGTTTTCGCTTTTCGGTTACAACCAGGGTATGATGTCGGGTCTCATCACCGGTACCGAGTTCAACTATGAGTTCCCAGCCACCAACATGAACAGCCCAGGTGCAGACGAGCACCACGTCACCGTTGTGCAAGGTGCCGTCACTTCTTGTTACGAGTTGGGATGTTTCTTTGGTGCGCTTTTTGCGCTCGCCAGGGGTGAGACTTTCGGCAGAAAGCCGTTGATTGTGTCTGGTTCCATCATCATCATCATCGGTACCCTCATATCCGTCACTTCTTACAGAGACAGCTGGGGTTTGGGCCAGTTCGTCATTGGCAGAGTCATCACCGGTGTTGGTAACGGATTGAACACCGCCACCATCCCAGTGTGGCAGTCTGAGATGTCCAGAGCCGAGAACAGAGGTAGATTGGTTAACTTGGAAGGTTCTGTTGTTGCCGTGGGTACTTTCATTGCGTACTGGTTGGATTTCGGACTTTCGTACGTCAACAGCTCGGTGCAGTGGAGATTCCCAGTTGCGTTCCAGATCTTCTTCGCTCTCGTTTTGTTCTGCGGTATCATTAACTTGCCTGAGTCGCCAAGATGGTTGATTTCCAAGGACAGAAAGCAGGAGGCCATGGAGGTTTTGGCCAAGTTGAAGGGCTTGTCTGTCGACGACGACGAGGTGTTTGCCGAGGCCACTGTGGTGCAAGACGCAGTCACCAGATTTGCCAGATCGCAGCTCGGCTTCAAGGTTTTGTTCTCGGGCGGAAAGACCCAGCACTTCCAGAGAATGGTCATTGGTGCCTCCACGCAGTTTTTCCAGCAGTTCACCGGATGTAACGCTGCCATCTACTACTCCACTGTTTTGTTCGAGACCACCATTTTCCACGGGCAGAGAAGATTGTCGTTGGTGCTTGGCGGTGTGTTTGCCACCGTTTACGCGTTGTCGACCATCCCATCTTTCTTCTTGATTGACACTTTCGGCAGAAGAAACTTGTTCTTGACCGGTGCTTTGGGCCAGGCCATCTCGTTCACCATCTCGTTTGCTTGTTTGGTCAACCCAACCACCCAGAACGCCAAGGGTGCCGCCGTCGGTATCTTCTCGTTCATCACGTTCTTCGGATTCACCATCTTGCCATTGCCATGGATCTACCCACCAGAGATCAACCCATTGAGAACCAGAACTGTGGCCACCGCCGTGTCCACGTGTACCAACTGGATCACCAACTTCGGTGTTGTCATGTTCACGCCAATCTTCATGGACACCTCTGCCTGGGGTGCCTACTTGTTCTTTGCTGTGATGAACTACTTGTTCGTGCCTGTGATTTTCTTCTTCTACCCAGAAACTGCAGGCAGAACGTTGGAGGAGATTGACATTCTTTTCGCCAAGGCCCACGTTGACGGCCGCCAGCCATGGAGAGTCGCCGCTACTATGCCAAAGCTCTCTTTCAAGGAGATCGAGGAGCAAGGTACCCAGCTTGGTCTTTACGATGACGACTTTGAGAAGGATGGCTTCGAGGTCAAGGAGGATGTCAGTTCCGAGTCCTCGGACAGACCAGACGGGGTGTTGGTTAGCAAGGACGCTCCAACCGAGGTTTAAATGGATTCCCCACGGGGATATGCCGTGTAATTTATAGTCAAACTAGATTTGTGATACATTTGCAAGTGTAAGCCTTAGACGTGGACGCGTGCTTATGCCCGAGCCAGGGTCGTGGTTATGGCCGGCACTAGCGCCGGATATGCTAGTAGATCGAGCACCGCAACTGCCGGCCCCAAATGGCGTAACTTCGGTGTTAGTTGGCGCCAGCCATATATAAGGGCCCGAATCCAGGGCGCCACTGGCACCAATCGACGAGTGGCTATTGCACACCCAACAACTACCACGGCGACTGTACAGGAAGCTCGCCACCGGTCATTAACACCGACTCAGACAACACACCGTGGGGCCAAAATCGCCCACTAAGAATTGCACAATGGCATAGCTACGCCAAACTGCCGGATTTCCTCAGCCCTTATAACATTGTGGTTATGCTGCCTGTAACCAAGTGTTAGGGGCCAGGGCCCTGGAGATGCCTCGGCGATACACCGCAAACGTAACGCCGGGGTTGCCCAAGCCCAAAACAGAAAAAAAACCAGATCCACCGCGCGCCGCAGAGGGCCCAACCTGGCGGTCGCGCTCAATTCGGCCTCCGCCGGTTACCCGGGGAAAAGCGCCTTCAGGCGGACGTTCATTCGGCGTTCAGTGCGCGCTTAACTCCAGGGCGGATCTCCACGGCGTTAGGCGGGCGTATGTTCGTCGAACGCTGGAAGAACAAGGGCGGTCGTTGAAAGCAAGGGCGCCAAAAGAAGGCAAAACCAATGGATCCACCCAACTACAAGGGGTGGACGCCCAACGGTGGCGTGCCTAATCGCATCGCCGCCCTAACTCCCGCGCCGTTGCGTCTCCGCTTAACTCCTTGCGGGCGTTTTCTGCAGAACGGCTCCATACCCCACACAAGGGCCCTCGAATCGAGCCTGTCAACACACGGGGAAAAACAATGGAGCCCAACCTGAGGTCAGAAAACACCTGGAACTACTCGCACCCACATCCGGGCCGTCTGGAACCGCGAGAAACAAAGTTGCTCCAAATCTGTCGTGGATTTGCTCGCCCGCCGCACTGGTTAGAGTGACTTCTCCTCCAGTATTGCACACGGCCGCATTCGGACCCCCGCTCTATGACGAAAGCCTTCCCGTGCCAAATCCTGCTCGAATCCGCAACTATATCCGTCTGTGTATCACGGCCTCCAACTCCACGTTTCGTTTTCCCACCGCCAACCTTTTTCCTCCGGAGTCCACCCGCTTCTCCGCCTCCGCTTATTCCACACCGGTCCCTTCGAAAATTCACAACCTCATCACTCCACAAATACCCGCTTTCATGGAAGTCCAAATGTCGGTGTCCCCCATCGTGGGCATGCAAAACAACCTCAAGCCCCCCACAAAACCCAGGGGCCGAACCTCGGAAATGACGGTGCTCGCCGACGGCAACGTGGTGAAACTCCAGAAAACAAGACAGCGGCGCATCCTCAGCTGTGTTCACTGCCATTCCAAGAAGATCAAGTGCTCGCGCGTCCAGCCCATCTGCGACAACTGCGAGAAGTTGGGGATCGAGTGCAAGTACTTCATCAACGAGCGAGTTAGCCGCGGAGGGCGCAAACTGAAACTGGGGCTGGTTCCGGCATCACTGGCCACAGAAACTGGAGCGGCTGACTCAGTCAAGCAAGAAAATGGCGACGAGCCTCGGCCAAGGCAGCGACTGTCGGTGTCGGAGTATTCCGAGGCGACCCGGTCGTCTGTTCTGAACGGCGACGCGAAATCGTCCGAGCTGCCCAAGAAATTGCCTGAGCAGCTTGCGGGCGGCGATCTGTCGATGAATTTTCTTCATATGGCGCTTGGGGCGTCGCCAGCACCTCGAATGGCCATGAACCAACTCCCGTTTCTGCCCGACGCCAGCTTGTTGCAGGCGCCCATCGCCAACTCGATGAGCAACAACATCACCAACAATTTCTTCAACACAAACTACGCAAACACCTCCCAGCCCCAGGAGGACCAGTACCTGTTCAACTTGAGCTCTTTCACGTTCAACACCGGCGCCGAGGCTCTTCTGAATAACAACAGTGCCCGGATCTCTGAGTCGACCACCCCTACGCCGAAGCAGGACTCCGACCACGACAAAAAGCTGGACTTGCACTCGAGCTTGGAGCTGCTGGACAGCACCGCGAATATCAGCGGGATGTTGAAAGGGCTGGTCCCGAACGGCATGACCAACTTTGTCGACGGCCCGGCCCACACGGCGCAGCCTTCGTCGATATCAAGCGGGATGACGAACAGAAACGCCCAGCCCAATAACCCGGGGCTCCACAACTCGCTCAACGCATACTCGTCCAACCCGGCGATGACCGTCAACTACTTGTACGGTACCAACACCTACTACGACAACAACAACTTACTCACGGACTTGATCACCCACCTTCCGCCATCGCGTGAGCGGTCTTTTGAGCTCATTGAGCGTTACGTCAACTCTGTTCATATTTTGCTCCCCGTGATGGTGAGTCTCAACGAGTTCATCTCGGAGCACGAGAAGTTCTGGGACAATTTCGATCCGTATAAGTCTCACTCGCCTGCTACAACGTCGTCGTCGTCTACAAATAGTCCTGGCGACTTCAATTTGTTGCAATTCTACACGCTATACTTCCCGGTGCTTTACGCGTCCACAATCTCGGAGTTTGAGGAGTACGACAACCTATTGTTGAATCAGGACATCAACAAGTACCTCAAGGGGTTCAACAAGGTGTGTCAGTACTACAACTATCCCCATGGGCTCAAATCTATTCCCATTCTTCTCGGCAACGTGATCATACAGTCCACATCCCCCAACCCATCTACCATGGAAATGTCACAGATCATTCGATATGCGAAGTTTCTTCAACTCCACAAAGATCCAGCGATCTCGTTGCGGATCAGCGACTGGAAAGTCGTCAAGTTTAGAAGAATGCTTTGGTGGATCATCTTCGGGTTGGACGGTTTGAGCAGTCACAACTTCTGCTTACCGCCCGTTTGTAAGTTTGATGATTTCAATGTGTTATTGCCTGATTGCGAGGATCCAGTCTTTGACGAAGATGGCAACATCACGGGCAAGAAATTGAACGTGACTATGCTTGCTATGAATATCAAGTTCAAGTACGATCGAATCTTAAGTGAGTTGGTCTACCAACTACACAATGGGCTTGCAACCAATATCACTAATGAAGAAATTAGTGAGGCCAAGGGTATGATTGTCAACTTGTTTCATTTCATTCACAAATCCATTATCCGAATGAACAACTTCTACAAGGCAAGCCCTCCAAGCACGGTGCAAGAGATGAATCTTGTCAATTTCATTAAGAATCATTCGTGGAGTTTTGCAGATCGAGCAATGATGTTGTTGCATAAGAAGATCCTACTTCATGATCCTTCCAAAAATATGCATGAAGACTCCGTCAAGGGAGCTGTTGAGCTTGTGTCAAGAAAAGAGAGAGGAGGACCACTTTCTTTGAGCCAGTACGAGGACACTTTTGGGAGAATTCAGGAGACCAACATCATTCGGAACTTCGACAACTCTTCAATTTCCCAGTTGCGCTTCAACCAGTATGAGCTGTTCACATATGAGAACATGCACAACAACTTGATCCCCTCGATCTTGCACAACTTGAATGACTTCTTGAAGTACAATGACTTCATCAAATTCGGAAAGTTTAACTGGTATATCAAGAGAACCATACCGTTGGACTCCATCATTCTTTTGTTTGTTATCATCTGCGTGAAGTTCAAGTATGAGTTTATGACTCTGAGCGAATTGGTGATCTACGTCAAGTTGATCAACAAAGCTCTTTTCATCTTGAACAGGAAGTATTTCAAGAACGAAAAGTACAAGCGGATGTTGTCGTTGACTAACTTGACTTGGGAGTACATCTTGAAGAAGTACAACGTGATCAAGCTACTCAACATGACCAATGAAAAGAAGAATGGGCGAATTGAGTTCTTCGACTATCAGGTAAGCGGATTCATGAACATGAGTGAGTTGTTCAACGTTATGGACGTTCCACAACCTGCTTTGATCAGCAATGGTGTCAATCTTGGCCGGATACAAATAGATGACGGCAGAGTAAATGAGCCAGTGCAGAAATGGGAGGCAGAGGATTCTGAATACGAGTCGCCACAGGGTAAAATCTTGAGCCAGTCGATGTTTTCCAACCAGCTTGTGCAGCAAAATGATGACAAGAAGAGCGAGGTGGAATTGCAAGGTCAGAAGCTTGAACTTTTGCAACTCAACGAGAAGGTGTACTACGACTTGCGCAACAACTTTGTTGACATCAACGATTACTGTACCTTCTACCTGTCCCTCGAGAATGTGCTTCATGAGCTCATGGACTACATCAACTGCGAGAGCGATGGTTTGCATCACTAGAAAAAGTTGAATATTTTGGCATGGTTGGTTCCGATGCAGGCTGTGCAACCATAGAGCAGAGCGCCATCCATTGACGTACGGGAATGCACATAAATGTTGCCCCAGAAGTTCTCCGCATTAAGAAAGTTCACCCTTGCTGCGGGACTGAGCCCCTTTAAGTTATAGTTGCTTAGAGGGTGCGGTGTCTCGATTGCAACCAAATGGGCATAAATCCAAGAGAAGAGAGCCTATTGCCCAACAAAAAAAAAAAAAAAAAAAAACCAGGATCTTCATATTCCCAATGGGAACCCTTGGCCGCACTGCCGCCCCACATTTTAGCGTGCTAAAGTGACCCGCCTTAACCCGCATGGAAACTCCCGGACTTTATACACAAACATGATGCACCGTCTCGTATAAAGACACCCGGTGCAGCAGGCGACCCTTAAGTGTCAATACTTCCATGTCTTTCAGCCCGTCTGACTTGCTGGTGCATCTGTTCTCCAGAGACCCAGACGACCTCCATTCTTTCGGCCTGCTAAGTTCTGGCCAGAACAATTTGTGGGTGGCTCGCAATGCCACCGTCAACGAAGAGATCCAGGACTTGATGGTCGACGTGGCCGCCATCTTTGCCCCTTTGCCCACTTTGCTGGATGACCATGCGGTAGCAACCAAGTGGAACTCGGCGTTCGAGTCGCTTTTCGGTCTTGTCAAGGACCTCCGGCCAGTGATGGAGTCTGAAGATGCTGCGCCATCTCGCCAGTTCGAGGGTAGGCAAGACCGGTTCTATCTGCCGATTGAGGCCGAGTACTTTCTCACGTGCTTCTTCCACGAGTTCTACGAAATGCTCGTACGCTCAGATAAGCTCGGCAGCCACCATGTTGAACTGGCGTGGGCAGAACCAACCGACGATCTGTTTGCCATTTACAGGCTTGTACGGGAAAGTCGGACCAAACAGCCCGGGCAGCACCTCAGGCGAAAGTCCAATCAAAGACGGTCAGGTTCCTCTGGTCACCGGCCATCGATCATAAGCGAGCTTGAAGGCACCAAAATCGCAGATGACGAGGTTTCCGAACACATCAAAAGGTACTTGGATGACTTGGTGAGCGCCGGCAGCGTTAGCGACAAGTCGGCGCAGAATCTCATGACAATCGCCAGAGCCATCGATGCACACGGCGACTCGAGCGTGCACCGGTTCTTTCTGTCGTTCCGCAGGCGAGAATTCTTTAAGGTTTACGCTCCCGTGCAAGGTTCTGTCAATGGGGAGATCTTGATCGAAGTACTCTCCAAGTACTACTTTGAGTATGTTGCTGATCCAAGGCTTTTTAATGCGCCATCGTACGAGACCATAGTGAAGGACATCATGCGAGATCCTCGTTGTGAAAACTGAATGATTCTGAAGGTCTTGTGTTGCTGGGTCCGTCTTTTCGATCGATATGTTGACCTTTGCGACCTCGGGGTGGGTCTGGGTGATCTGTTCATTAAGATTAATAGCTAATTTAACAATACATTCGGTGATTTCAGGAAATTTTAGGCGTCATGGTTCTTGGAGACTTGCAATCCTGCACACACGCAAAAGTGTCGAAATATTCTTTGCACGACCCATTCGCGGGTTCCTGTGACTGTGAAATACACGATATATTGTAGGCGATCATGTAGCACGAATGCTGCCATGATAACTTGAAATTGAAAATTTGGAACTGCCCGTCCAGTGTACCCTCCTTAAATTTTCGGTAGTTGCTGGTTGTATAGTGTAGTGGTTATCACTTTCGGTTTTGATCCGAACAACCCCGGTTCGAATCCGGGTACGACCTTTTTTTGCAAAGCAGAGTACCCTTCCCTCTCGTCTTTAGACCCACATCCGATGTTGATTAGTTGGATGGAGGAAGTTGTTAAGAAAGTGAATCTCAGCATCATGTTGCTGTTTCGTGTAGTGAAAGACGCGCATCATGATGTTGTTGTTGGGTGTGTGTGTAGTGAATAACAATCTGCAGGATTTTGTGGAGCGCCTGCACAGTGAAAACTTAGGGGGTCAAAGGAGTTCCCAAGTTTGAGACTCCTACTTCGGGGGTACATAGGGATTGGACTGTGTACCCCTCATGGAAGAGGCCACCCAATGCATTAATGCACAGAGTGGGAGATTTCATCTCTGGAAAGATGGTTCTCTTCCCTGCGATGGTAAGGTTGGTTGCTGTTGAAAAAGCAACATAATCTTCCGCCGTGCTCGTGGAGCTGTTGATGAGTTCAAGGACTTCCTTTCTTTTGAAGTCGACTTTCTTCTCTGCAACCTTAGAATGAATCCCTTGTTGTTCAATTATTTCCACTTGTCTTATCAAAATGTCCATACGGTCTCAGCTTTGGATTGGAGTTCCAATAATTTGACCGTGATGAATGTTTTGAGAGTATCTTCAATCTCAGTTTGTGAGATGTCTTGATCCTCAATAACATCAACGGTGATCGAATGATGATTGTCCGAATTACTAGCAAAGATCTCGATCTTTTTTTCTTTTGTCATGACCAGAAGAATGTCTTTAGCGCGATCCGTGCTACCTCCAACACATAATTTAGTGTGAATAAATTCGCAACTTTGTTGTTACGAATTTGGTGTTTTTGTTGAAGCACCTCAGCCAATGTTTTTTATTTTTTTTTTTTGATTTTTCTTGAATTTCAATCTTTTTTTTTTTTTGAATTTTTGTATTATCTTTACTCAAAGAATCTGGGGTCATTGTACCCTCAATAAACATAAATGAATCTGATGGTTGTTGATGGGATGAAGCATTGGCTGCACCCTGCCATCTTCTTGTAAGTTGGAATGTGATGCTGAGGCATCTTCTCCACTCGAATAATCGGCCATGTGGCTGTCTTGTTCCTCAATTTGAACGGGAGGGTCCCGAATTGATGTGCGAGCAGATTCCCCTGGATCAGGAGTATCAACACTAATC
The DNA here is from genome assembly GCA_003706955.3 of Sungouiella blattae. Classification (NCBI taxonomy): domain Eukaryota; kingdom Fungi; phylum Ascomycota; class Pichiomycetes; order Serinales; family Metschnikowiaceae; genus Sungouiella; species Sungouiella blattae. The sequence continues at coordinate 699,083 of PPMS03000003.1, read as the reverse complement.
AATGAATGATGAACCGCTAGACCCGGGGGTCGATGCTACGATTTGTCTCTCCTACGATGGTAAGCACAGAACGATTTTTTTTTTTTTTGAAAGGAGTTCCCAAGTTTGAGACTCACTGCTTCAGGGGTACATGGGATCTGTAACTACCGTCAAAAGCTTGATGTACTACCGTCAAAAGCTTGATGTAATACCGCCAAAAGCTTGATGTACTTCCGTCAAAAGCTTGACATACTACCGTCATAAGCTTGATGTACTTCCGTCCCTTGAAATGTATGATTCAAAAAAAAATGTCTATTTACTCGTTCTTGAACCTCGGTGGTGTCAAGGGCTCGTAGTTGGAGTTGTACACATGGTCAGCAGGAGCGCTTCTCGAGTAGAGGTTTCTCAAATCCAAAAGATGTGGCCCCAACTCGGAGAGCTTCGAAACACCCAAAAGCTTCATGTCCAACACAATCTCCTCCTTCAATAGTTGACACGCCTTGCGTACACCTTCCTCGCCGTACGCAGCATTGGCATAGAGGAAAATCCGACCCAATCCTACACCTTTTGCACCCAACGCCAAACACTTGACAACGTCGGAGCCACGTCTCACGCCTCCGTCGATGTAGATCTCGATTTGGTCGTACAACCCTTTCTCCTTCAAAATAGGCACGGCATCCGCCAACACCTCCACAGGGGCTCTCGAGTAGTCTAACTGGCGACCTCCGTGGTTGGAAAGCACAACTGCCTTGATCCCCTTTTCGGCCGCCAACACAAGATCTTCCACACACTGCACACCTTTCACCGCCACCGGGACACTAGTCCACTTTTTAATCTCGGCAATGTCGTCCCAGGTGACTGCTGTGCTGCGTCCGTAAACGACGGCGCTCGCCAACTCCAGTTCGTCCACTTGATTCAGCACATCCACAGAATCGGAGTCTTCTTCCATCGCGGCCAGTGCCTGGGCACGGTACTTCATGTCCTTTTCTCTGCGGCCCAACTCGGGCGTGTCCACCGTAACGAAAATCGACTTGAGCCCGAGGTTGTTGCTCTCATCGACCGACTCTTTCGCACTCTCATGGTCGGTCACGTACAACTGGAACCACTGGGGCTGGCCCTTCAAAGCCGCACCCACGATCTCCGGCAACGAGTAGGACGCGTAGTTGGAGATCATCTGGATCACGCCTTCCTTGCCGCATCCTCTGGCGATGGAAAGCTCGCCTTCCTCGTATCCCAACTTGGCCTGTGCTGCAGCACTGCAGTAGAATGGGGCGTCGGTGTGGTCTCCCAACATCGTGGTCGAGATGTCCACGTTGCTCACGTCAACGAGCACGCGAGGCTTGAAGAATATTCTCGAGAATGCGTTGTGGTTCTCCCGCAAAGAAATCTCGTCGTCGGCCGCACTCGAATAGTAGAACCACGCCTGATCAGGCAAGATCTTCTTGGCCACGTACTCAAAGTCCGAGAGACGGAACACCTCGGAGATCGGAGGTTTATTCTCGATGTTCTCCAACCGCTCCAGGTCGTCGCCCACATCGGTGATGTCTGGAGCGATTTCCATCTCGCCGATCAAGGGTCCCAAGCATTCTTCGGGCGTTAAGTACTTGTCCACAAAGTTGGACGCGTGGTACTTGTTGAATATGGCCAGCGCATCCTTGCCGGCGTATTTCAAAATGATCTTGGCGCCGCCGGGGTGTCTGGAAAGGAACTCGGTCAAATCGTAAACTTTTCCGTTGATGACGACCCACACACCGGTATCGAGACCAGTATGTTTCTGCACCTCTTCAACGGTGACGCCATCCTTCTGCGAGTCGAGCGCAACATAGTTTCGGTATGTGGCGACGCTGAACGCCGAGATAGCACAGGTTGCAAGAATAACGCCGAATCTGGACGAGTGACTCAACTGAGAGGCTCTAGTCGAGAAAACTCGGGTGGACTTGAATTTTCGGCATCTGAACGGACCTCTGGTGGCTCTCGCCAACACTCGCGAGGAGTTAAACATGTGGAGGTAGCGATAACCGCGGAATTGGTGGGTTTATATATGGCGTGGAATTCGTGCAATAGGAAGCCTTGAATATGTAAGTAGTGCAGGTTGGTCCGCGTCCACAATTCCGCGACAATGATAATCCGCGCGGGCTGCAGGGCCCAACCTCCCGCGCGCCATCACCTCCACATTTCGACCTCGAGATGTCATAGCGTGCACTCCTGCTTCAATCAACAACCATCACTTCGTCAATCAACAACGATCACCTCGTCATTCGATGAGTTCGTCAGCTTTGGCGGTGGTTGTGGACCACGACTGGATTTGCCCAGATCTTGCGCTGCGGGGTCCAACAGTCTGCTCCCACTCAAGTCTGTTTCCGAATTGTTCTTTGATCTTGATGCAGTAACTTTCATCGAGGGAGCCTTCTTCTTCTTGGGAGACAGCGACCTTTTCAAACTCGTGGCTCCGTTCAGACCCGAGCTAGTGCCTGTGGGTTTTTCTGGAGGAGTGGGAGGGGTGCTTGTAGTCTCGTTCTCTTGAGCCAGAGAAGCATCTTGCGAGCTCACTCTGGTCGCAGCTCTTTTAAGTCTGCTCTCCAATCTGGACTTGGAGGTTGCAGCGACGCTGCTCAGCGCAGTTTGTGGTCCTTTCTTATCCTTTCTGTCTGAACTCGTTCTGGATGGCTTGTTAGAGTTTCTCCTTCTCAATTCTCCAAAGATGACATCCTTCTTCTCAAAAAGATCGCCCAAGAAGTTCCTCTGGAGTGTTTCTGTGGCCACGGTATGCGAGTGCACCTTCTTTCCCTCGATGGTGCTGGAGTCCACCTTCTTTCTCAACACCATGTTCCCGAACTCCCTGCAGAGGCGTTCTCTCAATGTGGTCGCCAAAACTTCATTCTTGGAGCTGACAATGGTCACGAGACGCGTCAAATGAGTCAAGAGCGCATCCAAAGTTGCTAGGTTGCAAACAGGGAGCTCCAGCAAAGTATTTTGTAAGCCGGTGATGCGCGATTTGTCGACCGTTTCGTCCTTGCTTGCAACGGGGTAGTTGTGATACAAGGTTTTGATCAAGTCGAAATAACTGTGAGGAATAATGGAGTCAGGCAACTCCATGAAGTACAACTTGAGCACGTTTGTTACTGTCACTGGCTCGCTCGCCTTCACAACCTCGAGAACCTCTTGAGCGTCGCTCAATTCATTCAACTGGAATCTGAGGGCATGAACCTTAGACAAATGCACTGGTTGAGTCCAAAGACCAACTCTTTCTTCGTCATCTTTCAATTCGGGGTATACCTCATCCAAGTAGGAGAGAATGGACTGAATGATGAGCGGTACGGCACGTCTGTCCAAACGAGACTTGACATTGAGATCAACACCAAATGCCTGCTTAACATTCGAGTCGTAATAGTTGTCGTATAACGTAACTCTTGGGTCGAATTTGCCGGTAGCATAATTCTCGATCAAAAATTTGAGGTCATGAGTAGGGTTAATTGTTTCTTCGACGAGGAAAAGCTCATCGCATGCATGCTTCATAGTGGAGACCTTGTTGGAAAATGACGCCAAGAAATCATACATGACTTTCTTGAGCGCTTTCAATCGGTCAAGTTCACATTTCTGCATGAATGTCAAATGGTCCATGACGACCTCTTCAAACCCACAACGGATCTTGTCCAACTCCTTGGTAGTCTGGAAGTACTGCAAGTCCAATGTGTTGACCTCTTTAGTGAGCTTTGAATATTGCGACTTGTCGTTGAAATCAACCGTAGTCACACCCATGGCCTGCTTGACATCCTCGAAGTAATTTGAAAACTGGTTGGTCCTGCTCGACTGTGCGGCGATAGGGTCGTAATTCACGGTATTCCCGGCTTTAGAAAGATCGAACTCCGACATTTCCGTCATCTCGAACACAGCGGGTTTCCACTGGTACAAGAACAGAGAAGAGTTGATGAAGTTCTTGTTGGCACCCATGGTCCCGATCAACCGGATGAATCCATTGCCTATCAAGTCCTGGCCGAAGGTCTCTGCTTTCACAATGTTGCCGTGGAATTCGGGCATATTGTCCAACACCCACTGAGTAATGGCACTTCCTGTGGACACGTTGTGGTAGGTCCCCAAAATGGGCACTTTGTGTGATGTGAGCTCTATGTGACTGAGAATGTCTGCCAATAATCTTTTCGCGGTGCTGTGGTCGTAGGAGTTGCCAGCAAATTTGTATATCTGGCCGTCTTCTGATGCACCGGCCTCGCTATCCTCTGACTGGCTGGGTGTGGGCTCCGCATTTTCAGAATCAAGAATCTCCCTCAAGTCGTCATCCGAGTAGTGCGACTTGAACTCCTCGAGCATTCTGCACTTGTTGAAGTACTTCTTCTGCAACTTGTCCAAGTTGGCCCTCGCGCTCTTATAGTGCTTGAACTCGTCCGAAACAACCAGCTCCAGGTACCCTACTCTCTGCTCGTGCTCTGCACACCATTTCAGGAATGGCTCCAAAACAACCGTGCGGATACTCTCGGCAATCTCCAAGTGGTGGCTGCCCTGTTTGGCAAAGTTCTCGTTGATTTTCGCGTAGGCGTTCTTGATAGTGGACACGTAGTCGTCGTCTGTGTGTCTCCTGCTCGAGTTTTTAAGTGACAGCGGCAAATGTTCGAGGGCAGCGCCGTAACTGTGTTCCAGCTCCATCCGCTTGGTGAACAACTGGATGAAATCGTCATTTTCTTTGATTCCCTCCGTGAGTTCATCAAAGAGAATCTCGTACCCCAGATGGTAGTCGTGGGTCCAGAAACTGTTTGCGAACGACATTGTGTTCTTTTCTCGGTCTCACGGAATGTAATTGGATAATAGAAATGGGTAGTGGCTCTGTTTCAGAAGTCCAGCGGTTGACGTTGGTGGGTACGTTGCACGCGTTATTATGTGGCAGCCAGGAATGTACAGGACGGCAGTTTTGAATATAAGGAGACCGAGGCAGCACGTCAAAAGGTGGGATTCATATAATGTTGAAGAGAAAAAACGAAACTAATAGGGCCAATTCCAGAAAGACATGAACGTTTCATGGTTTTCTTGGTCCCAATACCTCAACTTCGCCCGGGTCACCACCAGCTCTTGGCCGTGGTGTACGGGTGTTTCCCTCGCTACTCCCCCGATCAATTTTCTCTCGAATTATCCCATTTTCTCCTGAAATCACGAACTCCCCAAATGACTATTCACCCAGAATGCCCTGCGACGCCCCCAAGGCGCCATGTGGCTCGATTTTCCAGCTTCGGACACGTGACTCCCAAATCAGCTCGGTCCCACCGCAGAAATTTGTCTGCTGACCTCAACCATCTCACCACCATCCCATCGCCAGGGAGGTCGCCCATGTTCAGTCCGAAAAATGAAAAAAGGGCGCCTAAAGACTTCTTAAGGTCCCCCAGCCCGTTTTCAGACGCGTCGGCCCCATACTTGCCCACTCCAGTCACGGTTGGCACGGGTAAAAAGGTAAGACAGTTTGCTAACCCTATCGAGCCGTCGCGTAAGTCCAGGTCGCTCACTGCGAGTTTGCAGGCTCTTGCTGATGAGGGAGTAAGTCAAGTCAGAGATAATGCTTTTCTGCTGGAAACAAACACCTCGCTACTGAAGAAATGCATCTTGAGAACGCCGTCGCCGCGTCCAGTTGAAAGGGGGTCGGAGAACGTTTCTGAGAGCGATGACGATATTCAGATCGTCAGTGTTGCCGATTTGGATAAAATCCCAAGGTACAAGATGGAGAATCCGTTCATTGAAACCGAGCCCACGAGTCATCATCAGCTGCTGCCCCAGTCCATCGACTTATCCACCCACATGGAGTTGATCAATCATCGCACTGGCAAGAAGATCGTCAATAAGCTATCCGAGGAAGAACGGAAATTCAAGCCTCGCAAGTTGGTGTTCACGCGGGACGTGGCACCAGTTGCAGTGGACTATAATATTGCCAACAAGTTTATTGACAAGAATATTGGCAACAAGTTCACGTTGGGAACCGACGCGAGCAGTTACAAGCCTAATTTCAGCATATTCAGCGACTCGGAAGAAAACTGAGCAGAGCTATTCAGAATTGAAATGTGCTAATTGGGCAGGTTGGGTATATAGACGGTATTAATACATTCATTTTACTATTGAAATCATCCCGCACCCTCACAATGTGTCGCGGTACTTCTTGATGTTGTCCCAGGCAAGCGAATTGGCATTGGGGAGCTTCACGACCTCAACCTGGTTCAAAATCTCTGGAATGTTCTTGTCTGGATACGTGGCCACGTATCGGATCGGTTTGCTGAGACTCGTCTCCGGGTCTTGTTCTTCTTCGCCCCGAAGCTCCACGGGCAACTTCTCCATGATCTCTTGATGTTGAGAAGGTAACGTGAAGCGTAGCGTCAAATCAGGACGCAAGAGTTCTGCCAATTCCGTGGGTGGTGGGAGCTGTGTTGAAGATTTCTGTTGTAACTCCGCTTGTTTGACTAAAAGTTCGTTGCGGCGCTTGTTGCGGATTTCAGTCTGCTCCATGTTGTACATCTTCTCAAAGTCAATCATCTTGAACTTGTAGAAGCACTTCCAAGTGTCTGCGGCAACCTCCCTGTATGAGTTAACCAATAAGTTGAAGAGCACGTTATTGTGCAACATTTCCAAGTTGGTAAAATCCTCTGTGAAGCGCCTCTGTCTCTCCATGACTATTTCGACGTTATCGTCTGAGTAGAAATCGTGGACCAACCCCTTGATAGCACGATCGAACCTCTTTCTCGAGGGCTTCATCACTTTATTGGCTGGAGTGTGCGTCACTGCGTTACTCTTTGGCGCCGACTCGGGGGTGAACTTCCGAATGCGGTTGATTCTGTTCACCAACGCAGCATCTTTATAATTACCGGACCCGGGTCCCCTGTAACTCTTGAAGTAGTAGTACTTTGAGTGGTATGCCTCCTGATCGTTTTTAAGAAGAAGCTGTTGCAATTGCTTGGGCATTTTTCCAGTCTCGGTGAACTTGTACTGCAACGAGCTCAAGTGTGGTTTTTGCGGGTTGAACAACGCATTCTGCTGAGCCGAACTCATCTGACCATTGGTGACAAAGTAGTTGGGCACCTTGCACAACGCACTAACATTAAACTCAGGAATGAGCCCGCACCCTGGGAGTATGTTCTCGGTGACATCGAGCATGTTTGGGTCCACGCTACCCACGTGTCTTTTCTGTCTGCCCAACGGCTTTTTAGACCCTGTGCTAGCTTCCACGCTGACATCTGCTTCAGCCTTTGTTGGATTGTACAGCGTGTAGTTGTTAGCCGCATTGATAAGTTCCCTCTCTTGAGCACTCACAGACGTACCGTACACTCTCCGATAGTTCCCATCGTGCTTGTAGACCTGCAATTTTGTTATCGGGTTGAGACACAAAAACGTTGCATGTGTCAACGGCGTCGTGGCCTCCACTTGGCCGTACTGGGGGAAAACCTGGGATACGGTAATCAAGTCGTCCTCGAAGTTCTTGATGACGGGTCTTTTCCTGGTCTCGGTCTCTGAGGACTCTTCTGCCTCGCCAATCAACACGTTTTTGTTGACCACGACCGAATACACAAACTCCAAATCGACATAGAAGAGTTTTTGTTTGGCTTCGGCAGTGGACACCAAGTTAGATTCCAAGAGGGCGTTATTGAGCAGCTCATCGGACAATTTAAGGAATTCGTTCTTGGTCACGCCAGTTCTCTTCACAAACTTGGCAATCAACTGGTAAGACGACGGGTAGTTCCACAACAGCGCTAGGTGTTTCACCAATACTCGCTCCTGGCCAAGATAAACAAAGTGAGGCACTTTAAAGTCCAAATTGGCGGAGAAACCAGAATTGTCGGGAGCGGCAATTTCAATCGGAACACGCAATCTTGCGTATCCGTGGTCCGGCGCCGGAAGTTTGGGCCAAACCACCGTGAGCGACATGGTTAGTATTTGGAGGTGCTGGGTATTAACAGTTGTGAACGGCGTCCCAGTTGAGGTTACTAGCTGGTGTACGGGTGTGGACGGATGGGGCAGTGGAGGTTAGCATTGTCTGCCGAAAAGTGCCAAAAGGCGAAGTTGTCGAATTGGCAATGTGGTTTGTGGCCAGGAAGAAAAACTCTTCTACCGTCCAAATTCCTTTCGGTCTTTCCATCCTGGTGTTCCCGCTGGTCATGTATTGAGTATACTGTCACGTGAGCATACCACCAAAGTTTCCGAGCTGGTGAGCCCTTTTTCATTGTGGTTGGAAGAAACCGCCATTCGATCCCACCACCAAGCTTTTCTTGTCTCCAACAACAATTTCCCCGTGATTCTCGCCATCTCGGACCAAATTTCACCACAAGCCACTGACTCCCGGCCACTGCGCTGTCTGCAGGATGTGCACCCCCATTGCCCTTTGATGATATCCTGATCTCACCCATCCAAATTTCCTCAAGAATTTAAGCGCCATGGGATTATCATTCTCCAAGTTATTTGCCGGGCTCTTCGGCCACAAGGAAATGCGCATCTTGATGGTCGGGTTAGACGCCGCTGGTAAAACCACCATCTTGTACAAGTTGAAGCTTGGTGAAATCGTCACCACCATCCCCACCATTGGGTTCAATGTCGAGACCGTCGAGTACAAAAACATCTCGTTTACCGTGTGGGATGTCGGTGGACAGGACAAGATCAGACCGTTGTGGAGATACTACTTCCAGAACACCCAGGGGATTATCTTTGTTGTGGACTCCAACGATAGAGATCGTATTGCCGAGGCCAGAGAGGAATTGCAGCAGATGCTCAACGAGGACGAGTTGCGTGACGCGTTGTTGCTTGTATTTGCCAACAAGCAGGACTTGCCTAACGCCATGAACGCCGCCGAGATCACCGAGAAGTTGGGGTTGCACTCGATCCGCCAAAGACCGTGGTACATCCAGGCCACCTGCGCCACCTCGGGCGATGGGTTGTACGAGGGGTTGGAGTGGTTGTCGACGAACTTGAAGAATGCGTAGTTATTGTTTAGTCATGAATCGGAGTATCCGGCAGCGGAGTAGGGAGAGGATGCCTGGAGGCTCCGCTGTGTATGTACCAATTGAAAACCGTTTGTGTGATTGGGTACGCCGTGGAAAGCAATCTCGGCTACTAAGTATGTGCCGTTTATTTGCGGTTTAGTTTGTGCGTTTTAGCTTGTGGCGTCAAGCACATTTCTGCTTACTCTTCTTCTGCACACTTGCATGTCTTGTTAGTGCTTGGCTTATCAGGTATGCACTTGCCGCAGGCTAAAACACCCACATACACACTAACCAGGATTCAGATGCACGAAACGAAAGAAGATACTACCACGGTTACCATTTTCTCCTCCTGTCGCGGTTAAACCGCCTGATGGATTAATTCACCTGCCAGTTTATTGCCACGGTTTCGTTCCTCCTCACGGAAATCCAATCTTCATCCCTAATTGTTAAGTATACGCCTCCCGTCTGACGAGTGGTGGGAAGGACAAAAGCGCCCGAATTCCTCTGTGTTTCTATTCTTCCTTTTTCCTTCCCTTCCATTTCTTCCTTTTTCGCCGTCCATCTCGCAAACTCTATTTGACTTTTTCGATTTTCACATCCAACGGCGTGTGTGCACAGTCGCACTCTAACCTCGGCTAGCGCACCCCACACTCCGCTCCTGCAATGTGCACTTGATAATTGCCTATATATGTGCTCCTCGTACACCGCTGACACACACCATCTTTTTCCACCATGTCCGACGATATCATCTACGAAGTGAAAGACAGAGTCGCTATCATCACCCTCAACTTGCCTCTGAAGCTCAATGCCTTGACCGGGTTGCAGTACCTTGAGTTGGCAAAATTAGTGGCCCAGGCGGATGAGGAGGAAGATACCGTGGCCACGTTGATCCAGGCCACAGGAAGATACTTCAGTGCTGGTGCTAACGTGGCAGATACCTCGTTGGCAGGTGGAGTGGAAGACCCTGCCGAGTTGTTCAGCCACGACTTCTGGTTCAAGAACTTTGTGGGCAGAAACGCATACTTGGTGGACTTGTTCCACAACCACACCAAGGTGTTGGTTGCTGCCCTCAACGGGCCTGTGATTGGGTTGTCTGCCGCGTTGGTGGCGTTGTGTGACCTTGTGTACGCGATTGACGAGGAGAAGGTGTTTATGTTGACCCCGTTCTCGAACTTGGGGTTGGTGGCTGAGGGCGCGTCGTCGCTGACGTTGTTTTTGCGGTTGGGCTGGTCCAAGGCCGCCGAGGCGTTGTTGTTCTCCAAGCCAATTCCCGGCAAGGACTTGGACAAGTTGGGTTTTTTCAACAAGACCTACACTGGGGAAGGCTTGACCACCGAGCAGTTCAACGAGACGGTGTTGAAGGAGCTTGTGTCCAAGTTCGAGGGGTTGTACGAGCCTTCGATCTTCGCCAACAAGCAGCTCCTCAAGTCCAACAGAGACTTGTTGATCAACAGCGCCAACTCGAAAGAGCTCATTGTGGGGTTCAACCGGTGGATCCAGGGCATTCCTCAGCAGCGGTTTGTGCAGATCGCCAACAAGGAGATCAAGCACAAGATGTAAGGCTTGCGTTCTCTGTATGGATTAGAATTGAATGGACTATCTTGAGCCGTTGGTAGAGTCCCACACTGACCACTGTAGTGGTGCCACCTTCAGGCACTTTTCCTCTCGTTGTTCTGTTTTGATACCATTCGTTCCAGCTCACTCTACTGTCGTTTACCGTGTCTCTTCTGTCATGTACTGTGTCCTGTTTGTCGTGTGGCTGTCCTATCTGGTGTACCGTCTCTGTCCTGTCTACTGGGCTGTCTCATAATGTACACTATGTACTGTCTGTATCTATACACTACTTGGACTGCAACACCTCCACGATCTCCCACCAAATTCAAGAAATAGGCAACCAACTCAAGGTGTCCGCCTCACATGTCGTACAATCTACCGTGTCCCAGTCTCGTGGGCATTTTGCTCGTGGTTTCCACCCACAATGGCCCGCAAATCGTCTACCACTACCCGCCAGAACTATCTGAGGCTACTCTCCAATCGAAAGGCGCAGAAGAATCCGATGAGGATTTCAGCGACGAGGACTACGTCGCTGAGGACGTCCATAAAGAAGCAGAGTCGTCAACGGTGTGGGACTCGAGCCACTTGGACTACTATGTGGGCACAAAACTGGACCTTCTCTCGTTCCTAGACGACCAGAACAACCACCGGTCGAAATTGCAGAACGGCTCCGGTCAGTCGCTCCAGCAGTTCACCGACTTGTCTGAGTCGAGCCAGATCGTGCATGCTGAAAACACAAGCCATCGGGCCTCTTTGAGGCAGGTGAGCTCCAACCTGAGCAAGACGTCGGGGTCTCAGCATCTGGCCCGCCCGGTATCGAACCAGATCCTTGGGTTTGAGCCCGAACATATCAGCGAGATGCTCTCTCCGCCCCGTGAAATGTGCAACCGCCGGTTCGAGGTGATGTTGGAGAACGTGGTGTTTTTGGGTCTACCAGTGCACGTGTCGAGTGACGGATCATGGCGCACCAACAAGCGGAATCACAAGGCGGCAAGCTCGAAAAACGGGACGGATGCGTCCAAGGATGAGAACACTGGCTCTAGCGAGAAGTCAGGCAACTCCATGAGTATGTTCCACCTCGTGTTTGTGATGAACCCACCGGAAATCGAGCGCAACTACAGAATCGACGAGATGTTCTACTACGTCATCTCCAAGTTGTCGTTGGTGCTACGGTATGAGCAGCTGAAGCATGACTACGTATGGAGCCAGACCAGAACCATATTCAAACTAAAGGAGGAGTGGAGAAATACCGTTAGCCAAACTTCTCAGCAGTCCATGACCGACTACTTGGCAGCAAAATCGTCACTCTGCAAGCTCATGGCACAGTGCTACGAGGCTGTTTCCACGTCACGCATTGCCAACTTGTCGATCAACAACCGGCTACGCTCCTTTCAGATTCCTATCAAGCTAGAGTTCCACTCGTTGCCGGAGATCACCGTGCCCTACATCCCCGGCCTGTACTTGTCCTCTACAGTTAATTTGTTGGGGAATACCGGGTTGGTGAGCATTGGAGAGACCACCCGCTACAGAAGCAGCAATCTCATGAATCTCATGCTTGGTGGTTCCATAGGTGGCGACGACCTTGACAAAGACGATAACGACGATGATCTGGATGACGAAGAAAAAACCAACGCAGAGGACGTAATCTACTTGTCGTTACTCCTTCTTGATGATCCGGAAGCCATCATTCGGGATATCAGGGCCGAATCTACCTCTGAGCTTGCCAAGTTTGTGCGCATGATTCGACCAACTGAGTCGTTACTTAAAATCACTAACTCAGTCAAGCAGCAGTCGGAAAAATCTGCTCTTTCCACGTCTGAAGTCATTCTGTTCGCATTGCATCTTATTTACTGGAGGCGAGCTCGGGTCATCTCCCCATTGAACACTCGATCCATATACATTGTGTCTCCCATGGCACCCATCACTGCCAACTTCCATCGCGATATTGGCAAATTCAAAAAAGAGTTCCCCACAGTGCCGTCGCTTCCCCAGATGCTCAAATTATTATCCACCAGGTCCAGAAAACCAAAACAGTTTGCATCGATCATACCTTCTCGTGATCACAAGGAAACTTATTTGAGTGCACTTGCCTGGTTAATGCGTTACGGGTACGTGACGCAACTCCACACGTATCTCTGGCTCAAAGTCTCGCGTAAGGTCAAAATGAAAGTGGAGGAGGACATGGAGATTGAGTTGGGCCGCATTGCTAAGCGCAGCGCAGAATACGGCAGATCATCCTCCAACAAAGTTGACAACAAAGTGGACAATAAAGTTGTCGATAACAAGGTTGCCAAGCCTGTGGATAACTCCTCCAAAGTATCTGGAAAAGTGAAGTCCAGTCCAGGTACGCTCGACGATGTGATTGACGGAATTAAAAAGAATCTTGAATTTTCGTCGAACACCCCAAACATCTCCTTGGAGGATGATGACGACACGATCCTTGTTGATCCAGGTCGTGCCTCCAGCTTGGAGCGGAGGTGGATCAACAAGATTGTTCATGAGGAGTGCCAATTGACGCCGGAGTTGACCAAACTCTTCTTCAAGTTGCTGAAGTTCATGAACGGGAGGAACTCGTTGGAGATTTTACTCTTCAAGGAGAATTTGTCGCGAACAGAAGTAAGAAAGCTCCTAGGTGCCATTGAGGAGCACATCATCTACGTCCGCCACTGGTAACATGCGATGCTTATAGATATACACTATGTACATATGCGGACTATGGTCATGCAAAATTGTCCTCCTGGTTGGCTTCCAACTCGTTACCTTCGATATCGGCAAAATTACTGAAATGGAGTGGACGATGGAGCTCGTGGTAGAATGGCAAAGGAACGTCCATCTTTAGTTCGAACGCTCCGTTAGCATCCCAAACTGGACCAATAAATGAGTAGTTCCAAATGCTGTCGTCTGGAACCGTAAACGCTCCCATGATTCTGTCGGACAAGATCATTTGCTTCTTCACGCTGAAAGACGGACTAAAACCTGCTGGAGCATTGGAGATCATATCCTTGTTGTTGAATCCCCATGAGTAGCCGTCTTCCGTGAGATTGAAAGCTGCGAGAGTTACTGACCCAGGTGTGAAACAGACGGTAAGACCAATCATGTTCTTGTTCCAGACAGTGTCGTTGTTCTTGTAAAATGTAGACATCGTCGTCACATCCACCGGGCTGAGCATATTTAAGTCATGACTCTGTGAGTGAATCCACCCAAGCAACTCGAGACCCTTGAGGAAGTCGTTGTCCTTGTGGTCGGGTATTTTTGTCGGGAACTGAATCGAGTGAGAATTACCAAGTTGCGGAACCAAAGCAATGGCTTTGATCTCCTTGATTTCCGAGTTATCATCTGGTGAGCTTCCATAAATGAATCCTCCGATTTGGGTCCGGACGTCTGAGATCTGCACAAACTTCTTGAGCAAGTTTTTCGGCACGATATACGTGAAGCTGTCGTCCTCAACAAACTCTTCAGAGGAGACGTAGATGTTCTTCATGCGCAAGTGCAAGTTGTTGGCGGCAATTGCACGATTTCTCCACTCATTCTTGGAGGAGAACGACAGCTGCTCGTAGTTGGTGGTTGTGATCGTAGTGATCTCCTCACCGTGGACGTTTTGTGTGGTAGTCTTCAAAGCCGTGAGCTGTTGGTTGGCGTTGGCAGCGTCGGGATCCTCTTTGGCGGTGTTTTCAACATCGGAGATTTGTTGCCTCATGGCAGATGGAGCTCTGATCTCTTGACCCAAAATCAAGTCTCTAATTTCAGACTGCGTCAAAGATTGGATGTTAACGTTGTTCTTCTTAGCGTAATCGTTCAAAATCAAGTCTCTTAATTGGGTCTCGACATCAACCCACTGCTCATCGGTGAATGTTGGCCAGATATGGTGAGATTGCGTCACCACACTAGCGTCTGGGTGGAGAATCAAGTTTGTTCTCTCCTGGCTGATTCCCAAGGCTCTCAAGATGAGAATGGTTCTCGAGAATGCAGTATAAGATGAGATGCTCTTGAGCCAGTCGTCGTAGAAGTTGAACAACACCATTTGGGGCTCCTTTGCTTTCAAAACCACGTCTGCCAATTTGTCAATCTTCAAAGCAGAAGCAAAAGGAAGATGAAGCTCGGAAGCCCGGATAGCGATATTGGGGAAATCAAGCATATGCACCTCAAGCGGATCAAGCACACCCTTTCTGGTGGCAATTATCTGTTTTGGTTGCTCCTCTCTTGGCAACGAACGGATCAATGCGGCGACTTCCTCTGCGGTTTTCCACTTGGCCAATTGCCCCAAACGTTTCTGGCCCGCCCACACCAGGGTGTGAATAATCTTCAAGAAGAGCTGACCGGTCTTGGGGTTCAAGATGAAAACAGCACCATTGATGGGCTTCGTGGTCAAGTTTCCTTCGAATGTGCGATGCACAGTCACTCGGTACACATTTGTGTCGTCGACAAAGAGTTGGGTCTCATTATTGAAGAGCTCAGCATAGTTAGACGAGTTCAAAAGCGCAACCTGAGGTTGAGATTGGTAAAGCTGTAATCCCTTCCTCACACGCTCTCTGAGCACATACAAAGCAGGGTTAGCTTTCATGATCTCCTTCATGGCATTTTGCATCAATGGCTTGAACCCACTGAACCAATTGCCGTAAACGTCATACACGTTGTATGCGAGATCAACTCCAACAATGGCACCTGTTGGCGATGGGTAAGCACTGGTGCTGTCCGTAGTGTAGTCCAAGAATTTTGCCCGAGTGTATCTCGAGATGTCGTGAGAGTCGTAGTCTCCGTATCTCAACTGAACATCTAGCCAGTATTTAGTAGCCGAGGCACTGTCAAAGGTGTCGTTCTTGTCGTGGAGAAGAGAAGGTCTCGACACATTCCACTTGTATGTGCTTGTGAGAACAATGTCGGCGCTTGACGAGTTCATCTTGTACGATTTTCTTGGGTGGATAGCCTGCTTGTCGACAGTGTCGATATGCAACACCTCCAATTCCTTATCGAGAACCTGACAGAGATCTTGCACCAAACTCTCGTGGATCTTTTGCCACAAGTGTGCTCTGAAGATCTGAATCAACGAGATTTTCAAAGTAGGGATCTTGCCGTGGAGGAAAATACCCGTGAGGTCAAGCTGCACCAAGAAACCAACATAGACATTTGCACGATTGATCGTAGGAGACCACCACAAGGTAAAACGACGGTTAGGGATCTGACTCAATCCGGATCGTTGGGCATTAGTCAATTTCTTGAACTTCAATGAGTCCTCAAATCCGGACGCCTTCTCCCAGAACAAGCCTTCCCAAGAATCGAATCCCGTACCCTTAAACAACGTGTGCTCAAGAATAGTTTCAATTCCTCCAAGTGCTTGGATGATGTCAGTTCTGTACGCAGAAAGGTTCCACAATTTACCATCGTGATGATTGCTTGTCCACCAGAACGGATTGAAACGAGCCAAACTGTACTGCTTGAACTCTCTTCTCACTCTATGGCCCTTGTCATAAGCCAAGGTCTGCCTATCCTTCTGAAACAACGTGCTGATTCTAGGAAGACCACGATCCCAGCTGCTTTCCATGTCTTCAAATGTAAGGCGGCGATTTTGCTCTGCTGCTTCTTGACGCTTGATCGCATACTCGGCCCACACCCTCTGCGAGTCCAAAAACTCGTTTTCCCAGGTGGTGATGTATCTGAAGATCGTAGGAATCATTCTCTCCTCTTGATGTGTCATACCGGCCCTAAAGTGAGTAATTCCGGTGTCTGTTTGCTTCGACCACTTCAAGTCGGAAGCTGGGATCAAGATGTGCGAGGCACTCAACATCCCCAAACCACCGAGTTCTTTGGGTGTGTAAAACACAGCTGGAGGAAATCTGGAAGGCATCTTCGAGTTCAACCCCATTTTCACTCTGTTTTGGATCTTCGTTTCACACTTGACAAGAACGTCAAGCAAGGACTCGGTGGAGACAACGGCCTCTCTGTAGTATGCAAAAAGAGAGATGAGGGCCGTGTTCCACTTCGCAGCCACTTTCGTGAATGTTGCAGAACCTGAGGACATCAAGATCTGGCGAATCCGGTTGTGGAATTTCTCCACATCCTCTTGCGAGACTTGCAAGTATGCTTTTGCTGTTCTTTCCTTTGTCTTTTGGTTGAAAAGGTCCCAAACTCCTTCCTGGGATGACAGGTTTTCAGCTGCTCTGCACTTTGGTAAGATTCTGACTTCAAAACCACACATGGAGAACAACAAGTTGGGATTCTCGGGAGAATACACTGATGCATAAGTGTTTTCCCACTCTATGGATGTGATTGAGCTAGGAATTCTCGTTGAGATCTCCCAGAAAACCGCTCTTCCCAAGTTCACGTCTGGTCTCATCAACTTCATACGTGCGTCTCTGGGCCAGCACTTGTGGTTATTGTACCCCACAACATTTTCAAAATTTGGATCTGGATTCTGAGTCAAGAAATCTTCAACAAGCTCATTAGCTTCGTCTTTGTCGAATCTAAAGAATATGTGGATCTTGTCCAAGTACCTGCAATACAACCTGATAGGATTGGAGGTTTCAGTTTTCACGTCCTTGAACTGCAAGAAACTGTTAGGCAGCAAATTGCTACCTGCTAGCTCAGTAGCACGATCCAATCCCAAAATCAACAAATCAATGGCCAAGCAGTAGTACTGGTAGACAAATGATGAGAATTGGTGACCTCTGATCAACCCAAGCTGATTGACATGATTCATATCCTTATATGATAGCGTCACGTTATTCTTGGAGGTGATGTAGTCTGCAATGTTCGGATCAACAATCAAACGAAGCAAGCGGTTGAGCATTGTGAAATCAATGTTCTCAGCAACCTTGCTGAGTGAGGTCTCGAAATGAACATTGGCCTCTCCTCTAGAGGTACTCCATACGTTGTCCAAGTTATTGATGCCTTGGCACCATTTGTAGACAAGCAAGGGAGGTATTTCATCGTCCGATGGCTTCACCCAATTAGGGAAAAGCATCCTCTTGTCTGCTTCATACCAAAGATACTGGTCCAAGTAAGCGTCGGTGATTTTCTCCAACGGATCAATGGTGTAAGTTGGAACAAGATGGGTGTAGTAGTCCATCATTTCCAACCCAACTTCTTTGAAGATACGCTGCGTGAGCAAGTACTTCTTGATTCTGGCCAAGCACTCGTTAGGATTGTCATAAGCCTGTTCGATCAAGGCCAACTCCTCTCTTTGGGCCGAGTTCAACCTCGCGTTCGCGTTATAGCTTTCTTTCAAGTTTTCCAACGCAAGAACCAACAACTTTGTGTCATGCTTGTATGAGATGGGTGGGAACGGAATTGGGTTGAACTTTCTGCTTTCAAGCCAGTGCACCATGGTCTGGAAAATAATGACTGCCTGGTCAGGAGACACGTATGGGCCATTGGCCGCAAACTCTTTTTGACGCTCCTGTTCGCTTTTGATCCAAAGTCTTGAAAGACGTCCCAAGTTCTTCTTAACCACGGTTTTCTCAACAGTAGCACCGCGTCTGATTCTCTCACGATTGTAGTGCGCAATAGAGATCCACCCATCCGCTTTGGCCTTGATGTAATGCTCAATAAGATCTTCAATAGGTTTGGGCATCCCAGGCACTTTCCAAGGAATGTTGGCTTTCCAGCACCGCCAAGCTTCACTTAAATGCTGCAATATGATGGCGGATTTGTTCTGCTTCAAACCTTCAGGAATCATGTCCAAGATGTCATGCATGACTTGAGCTCTCAACTCAAGGTCGTAGTAGGAGTCAATTCTCTGTTTTGTCACTGTCTTTGCAACGTCGTTGCTTCTTCTGCCTTCAAACTGTCTCGCTAAAAGATTCCCCAACCACCGCTCAAGTAGCGGGATGGTTCCTCGGATAAAAGAGAGCCATACTCTCCACGCCGGTTGCCAGAACCCACATCCGGGTCCCTTGCCAATTTGCTGGTTGAAGTTTGAGTACACCACGTGCTTGAGGTCCTTGCATGCCCGGATCTGGTGCATCACCTTGTACTTGTATCTGTAAATACCGGTGAGCTGTCCCAAATGGTTCATGATGTAATAAAGCCCGTCTGCAAGTTGATAGGCATCGACATTGCCTAGCCTGAACTGGACGTGAGCGTCAACTATCAACTTCACCACTTTCAAGAGCTCACGAATCAAGTGGAACGCGTTACCAAACCTCGATTTTTTTCTTTCCTTGGTAGACAACGACTTTGTCGGCTTGAGGTTGAAATTGTAGTCGAGATGGAGATAAGTGAGTCCTCGCTTGTGAAGTAGCAAGTTGAGCATATTGTGGCCCTGTCTGCATAGTTGAAGACCCGCCTCTACCCAATCGATGGTGGTTTCCTGGAAGTATTTTGTGTTTCTCAATGTCTGAAGAAGCTTGGCCCTATTTTGGTTGGCCATCTTCGATCCAGATTTCGAGCCCGGGGGATTCTTGAGCTCATTGAATACATGATTCTTCAATAGCTTCTGGTAGGAGATTCTCACCTTGGTAGGCGCATCAGGAGGAGGTCTTTCCTTGTACCATGACTTGACAAGTGCAACATCCTGTGCCCTGACGGTTCTTCCAGACCGGCGGTTGTATGGGTATGGCGCCCACCAGAGCTGGAGGGCATCTGCGGTGAGTTTTGGCTCCAACGGCAAAGCACTGTCATCTGAGGAGGCCATCAACGCGTCAAAGTCGCTGGGTGGCTGAATGTCGTCGAGATCGAAATCTATGAGCGCCTCTTCTGACCTTTTCGTGGAAAACCCGTGGGGAATGATTGGGTTGTATGAGTGGTGGAACCTGAATGCACTGGACGGGCCCAGATTGGAGTCGGCGCTTTCAACCTCGTTCACGTACGTGTTGATCGATTCGTGGAACCACGAAACGCTGACATTCTTGACAAACGAATTGAACAAGTATGGGTATGCCACCTTGTACTCTGTCTTCACTGGCACGCGGAAGATGATGCGGTCGATCGAATTGAACTCGGTGAAATCCTCAAAGTCCTTGTTGTTGATCTTGTCCTTGTACAACGGCTCGTACTTGGGTCCGCCAGGGACCACCACGTTCAAGCTTTTCGCCGTGAAGAACGCTTCCTTGTTGAACAAGTAGTAGTAATTGGCGTCGGTGACATGCGGCAACAACGGCTGCGCAAGCCGGTACAACGACGCCATGGTGGCCAAGTCAAGGTCCCACTTTCTATACGACTCGCCATTGACCACGCCAGAGTCGTCAATGAACGGTTTATCGTCGTAGAGCCACTCGATCAGCCCAAACTTGGGGTTCCCTTCCAAGTCCAACTGGATCGCCTCAGGCGCAGGCAAGTCGTCGAGGTTCTCGATCCAATCTATTGGAGGCTCCTCGTCGTCGAAAGGCGGGAACCGCATCCGCTTGAAATGTCGCCTGTCTCTCTTCTCTCTTCTCATCATGGTCCATGCAGTTGCCCACTGGGCGGTGTAAACGGGCTCGATGACCCTGGGCACCTCATTGACGAACGTAATCGCACCTGTGGTGTGGTAGAGCACCTTCACGTCTTTTGTGGGCTCCCACGGCTGCGGGATGTTCTCGAGGAGCTTAAGTATGGCGTGGGGCATATACTTCAACGAACCCAAGTGGGAGCGTTTGTCCGACGCCACTTTCCGCAGGGAGAGGTCGCCGTGGTCGAGCATGATCTTTCTCAAGTGCTCGGGCGGGAGCTCCGACTTCGTTGGGCGCACAAGCCCGCCGTTCTTGTTTGTGGGCACACTCACCTCTCGGAACCGCAACTTCTGCCGCTGGAGCCAGTTTCGCTTCCTGGTTTCGAGCTCTTCCTCGTCGAGCGTGGCCGCCGATGCGACTTTCATCATTTTGCGAGGCGGCTGGCCATTGGAAGGCGGAGGAGGTGGCGGTGGACCTGGCCTAGTAGAAGGAGGAGGTCTTCGAGGGAAATTGGCGGTGGGGCGCACGCCTGGTGGCGGCGGAGGAGGCGCTCGCCTTTTTGTGGATCCGATCGTTTGCGGTGGAGGTGGCGGAGGCTTTGGCGCCATTCTGACCGGTGGTTTAGTGGTTGGTTTGGAGATGGGGTTGGTGTTTAGGCATCGGCCTCATCTGAAGGCGTGGTGCACGGGTGTGTTACTGGGTGGAAGAGGCAGTGGGGCCGTTGGTTGGTGCTACTGCTATTTAGAAATTTCAAATTGGCAGAGGGGGTATTTGTGGCGGCTCAAAGCTCGTTCCCGTGGCCAAATGCTCCATTTTCGTGTGTTTGGTATTTTTTACGTCGCCTCTCACATTTCCCAGAAGTGGGCTGGTTACCAGAAGAAGTGCGAATACGAGATACAGAGCCTACCCTCTGGAGGAAGCCATCCACTAGTGCAACAAAATGCAAGGTTCAAAATTATCCGAATATCAAAACTATCAAAATCAAAATCGAACTTTCTGAGTGCCCATACACATTCTGCCCACCCCCCCATAAACAGAAACATCTCTGCCTCTCTTGCACCGTATTCCCCGTCTTTCCCCCGGTCTGGCACACTGGCCTGATCGATCGCACTTAGTAACCTACTCCATCCTCTCCAATGGCCGAACAATCCGACGTCTCGATGGTCCTGTGGGTCGGCGAGTCGGTCAAGGCATTTGTCGATGCAATTGCAGAGCAGAGCGAATACGCAGACTCCAGCGGGCTCATGTGGGACCGGTTCGGAGGTTTGACCATGTACGCGTGCTCGGTGTACGGCCTCTCCACCCTTTTCGTGGCGCTCGTGTTGAACCGAACGGCGATTATCGCCTCGACCAATAGCCTGCTGCGCGGGCGAGGTGCCCGGTCCGGATTGGGCGGGGTTTTCGCCAGACGCGAGTGGTTGAAGCTGGTGTTGGTCACTCTACTCCGGTTGCTGGCGGTAGCCACTTTGGCAGCAAGCGTGTGGCAGGTTATGGTGGCGCTTTCGGTGAAAGCGCAGTTTGAGCCCGCAAACCTGGTTCTGCGGCTCACAAGGTGGATCCCGTTGCAATATGTCCACTACGACCCGCTGCTATACGAGCCCTCGGACTACATGGCCATGCCCAGGGACGAGGTGCGGTTTGGACCCACGGCGACGATGCTCTGGCCGATTTTCTGGAGCGTGAGCTACTCGCTATTCGTCGAGACGTTTTCCTCGGCGATCAATGGCGTGAAGCCGTTCTTGGAAGGAGGCATCACCTTATTCGAGCTCTCGCTAGCGTTTCAGGAAATGAGCTCGGGGTTCTTCTTCTTGAGGGAACACACCGCAGCCAAACGCCCTTCGGAGCTGGTGTTGATGGTCAGCTTGTTTCTGCTCGCGGACCACATCGTCAACCAGCTTGGCGCTCTCCTCTACCAGAACAAGTACCGGTTGATCCCACTGACGTTCTTGAACGTGGGGTTTGTTTGGTACTTTGTTTCTTGCTTTGCAGAGGGTCCCGAGGTTTTCCTCTCGTTCCCGTTCAACCTTATCGTCACCTACTTGGGTCTCGTGCTTGTGTTGTTCACCATCTTGGTCTGCTTCGGGATCCTCGTGTTGGCGGTGCTTGTGAAATGCTCGAACTTGCAGGACCTCAACTACGCCAGCTTGTTTCTCGATGGCGACGAATCGTCGGAGTTTTTCTCCAAGCACTTGAACGTTTCGCTTCGCCAGGACTTCTACACTGCCGTGATCAACATCGGTCTCTTTGCCATCACTCTGGCCGGGAAAACCAGCTACATCACCGAGTTCACCATCATGAACGCACCAGAGAGAAACTGGTTGGAGGCAGACTTGTGGGCAAAGGTGCAGGCGGCGTTCGGTGTGGACAGGCTTACAGTTCTGAGCCTGTCCGTGCAGAGCGGAAAGGTTCTCAATTTCTTAAAAGAGAATGAGCTTACTGGCTATGGCAACATCATCAGCTCGCCCCCGGAGCGATTGACCATAGGCTCCGAAACTTCCAAGCCCAACGGAGAGGAAGTCAGCACGTTCCGAGTGAAGATGACTTATCTCAAGGAGATCGCTGCTCGTTTTGGCCAGCTTACGTGGTCGCTCGTATACAAGTCGTTCATCCGCCAGGTGATCCCAAAAGCGTTCCGGAAATACGTGCTCAGGAAGCCGGTGTCGGGGTGTTCCGAAGGGGACTCGGAAACCGACCAGGAATTCGAGGCGAGAAAAGCAACAGCGCCAGCGTTCATCCAGCACTTATTGACTAAGCGCGAGAAGAAAGTGGTTTCAGCAGGGTTCAACTTGAGCTCGCTCACCGAGGAAGAGCTACAAACACAGTATGCCCAGATCCTCGCCGAACGAGACCTCGCCGACGTGGACGATTCTCCTGACTTCGACTACACTTTGGAGGTGGTTGACCTGGAATACGAGTCCGAGTCAGACGTCGAGTCGATCGACTTGGACCAGGGCCAGGTAGTCCGTGCCAGTGGGCGCACTCAAACATATGGCAGTTCCCCTATTAGTGAGCTTCTTACCTCCGATGCATTCCTCGAGCTAGTGGACAACCACGACATCTTGGAGCGGCATTTGCACTACGAGAATTCCGGGCACGGCACATTGACCAGATCTCGGTACCGAGCACTTCGGAACCCTGAAACCGTGGCGCCGCAAGACGAGTCCGCAGCGCTTTTGCAGCTCTTGCTATCTACTCGTCACCAAATCAAGAAGCCGCCCAGTGACTTTGACGACGACGACGATATCGACCCACGGCTCGCGTGTGTCATTTGTCAGGTGAAACCTCGAGAGATCATCACGTGGCCATGCAAGTGTTTTGCCATCTGTGAGAGCTGCCGGCTCAGCTTGGCAACCAAGGGCATGGAAGGGTGCGTTTGCTGCCGCCGGGATGTGGAGGGTGTGCTGAAGGTGTTTCTTCCGTAAATATTGACGGATCCGTAAATACTGTCTGCGGAATGGACCTGGAATGTCCCTCCTTGTGGTCTCCCTCTATGGGACCCTCTTTCATGTGATCTTGTCACACCGGCTTGTCGGCCATTTCTAATTCGCTACGGTCAGAATATAATGCATACCACGATTCCAATTCATGTAAACTCTTGTCTACCATTTCATTTCGCAACCGTATTTTTTTTTTTCAACCAGTTTTTTTCAAATTCGCAACCAGTTTTGTCCTTTCGCAACCGCTTCTGTCTATTCGCACCCGATTTCAGTGCGCGCTAGACATAGGGGTCCTCCTGCATGCGACATGCCACACTTGGTGCAATTTTTTCTTGAGCGTATTCCGGGGCCTGTACACCCGTGCCTCTTGCACATCCTCCGTTCACCGCGTTCACCACCTCATGCGTAACTCCTATTCGGGGGAAAAAAAAAACTCATAGTCGCCATGTCTATCAAGACCGTCACCACCATCACCACATCCATACCCCCTACCGTGGACATACTAGAGGCCAAGATCGGCCAAACGCTCACTCGTTACTTGAGCTACCTCGAGCGTGTCCCCGGTGGGCTGATTGTTCAGAGATACATCAAGTCTTCGTACAAAGATGACCCTATCCGCTCGGTATTCGAGTTTGCATTATTTATTTTCGCGCTCAACTACTTCTTGTCGTCGAAAAGAAAGGAGAACAAGTCCGAGTTGGTCAAGTTCTCCCAAAAGGAAATCGACGACCTTGTTGACGAGTGGGAGCCTGCACCATTAGTGGATGAAGTCACCGACCTTGAACGGTGGCGCTTGCAAGAAAACCACGTGAAAGGGGCCAACGGTGCCCACATAGAGCTTGTGCAACATCCGGACTACGGGAAGGTCGCCAACTTGTCGAGCGTGGACTTCCTCAATTTCCAGGGCAACAAGGACATTAACGCTGCAGCCACGTCGGTCATTTCCAGTGCCGGTGTCGGTGCTTGTGGTCCTCCAAATTTCTACGGAACTCAGGACGTGCATGTGAGATTGGAAGAGGATTTGGCCAGATTCTTGGGCACCGAGCAGGCCATTTTGTATGGCCAGGATTTCGTCACTGCCGGGTCTGTTATCCCTGCTTTCTTGAAAAGGGGTGACTTGGCTGTGGTGGACTCGGGTGTTAATTTGGCTATCCAGAAAGCGTTGATTGTGAGTCGTTGTGACATTGAATGGTATGACCACAACGACACGGATCACTTAGAACAGATCTTGTCGGAGTTGCAACCTATCTTAAAGAAGCAGAAATTGCACAGAAGGTTCATTATCACGGAAGCCATGTTCGCTTATTCCGGCGAGATCGCTGACTTGCCCAAGATTGTCGAGTTGAAGAATAAGTACAAGTACAGATTGTTCTTGGACGAAACTTTGTCGATCGGAACTTTGGGTAAATGCGGAAGAGGGCTCACCGAACACTATGGAATTCCCAGATCAGAGGTGGCTATCACCATCGGATCTATGGCTAATACGTTTGCTTCTTCCGGTGGGTTCTGTGTTGGTGTTAGACCCATGGTTCTTCACCAGAGGATCAACTCCATCGCTTACGTCTTCAGTGCGTCGTTGCCTCCTTATTCTGCGAAAGTCGTGTCTGAAGCCATCAATTTGATCACTGAAAATGTCAACGAGGATGGTGAATCGGCCTTGATTCATACTTTCCAGGATAAGGTCAAGTACGCATACAAGCAGGCAACTAAGGCATTTGCCAAATCGAAATACTTGACAGTGAAATCAGACGAGGTGTCTCCCATTATTCATTTGGGATTCACTGACGAGTTTAGAGAGAAATTGGGATTGCCTGCTTTGTATGGCAATCTCACTTTCCTTACCAAGGGCCGCCCGGACCGCAATTTGAACAAGTCCAACAACCACTACAATGTTGAGTGCTTTATCTTGCAGAAAATCATCGATTCGCTTCTCGTTCAACAGCATGCATTAATTAACAGAAGCAGAATTGTTTTCGAGCAGGAAAACTTACCCGTGGCAAGCCCCAGATTATTCATTCACGTCACCAACGGACTAACGAAGAACGAACTACAAACTACCATTTCTGCGTTGCCGATCATCACCAACGAGATCTGCTCTAAGATCAAGCTGCCTGCAGATCTCTTCAGTTTGGAACACGAAATGATCGCTCGTTCGAATTAATTTGTCACTGACTTTTCTCTCGTTACATATGCTACCCAACGAACCTAATTCACAACTAATCACTTAGCCATACGGCTTCTCGCCTCTTTAGCAATAGAACGAGCTTCACCCACGTCATGGGCATTGTTGAGACTAAATTCTTTGGCTAGCTCGTATGCCTCTTCGTAATGCCGATTCTCCAAGGCATTTCGGGCAAGCCACAATCTTGCCTTGGATGTCTCGTCTGTTATGCCCCACTCAAGTTCTTGCTCAAAACAAATCCGCATATACCGGTACGTTTCCTTTGGCTGGCCCAATTTCTCGGAAATCGTGGCTAGCTTGTAGCAAATGTGAGGTTCCACACTCAAATAGTCACCCGACACATCCTCTGCGGCTCTATTGAGTCCATCAATGGCGAGCGCTTTTTTGAAGGATCGTAATGCTTCCTCAAGTTTATCGATCTTCTCAAAACAGTTGCCAATCGCCTGCCACATCCGTTTGTCGGTTGGTTGCAAATTCGTTGCGCGTTGATAGTAGTACAACGCATACAAATGCATATCTAGGACCTCGTACGCCTGACCCAATCCGTACCACGCCCTGAAATCTTTGGCGTTGATGTCGACCGCACGGCGGTACGACTCGATTGCGGCGTGTGAATTTTTAAGCTCGACAAACTCGTGGCCCATCAACGTCCACGCGCTGAGACAGTTCTTATTGAGTGTGAGTGCACGTTTGTAGTACATGATGGACTTGTCGTGTTCGCCCTTCATGGAGTGGTAGTTGGCGATGATGCAGCAGGTCTCGGAGCGGAATTTGTCGATCTGAGAGGCAAACTGCGCCAAGAAGGAGAGCTTCGATTTCTTCTCCATCACGTAAAGCATGTTGGAGTATGTGTCGAGATCGTCAAGGCGCATCGGGTCAGAAACAAGGATCTCATCGAAAATGGACTCGGCCTGGAAGTAGTCCAAGCCGTGGTATGCTGCGAGAAATTTTTGCACTTTGAGAAAGGTGAACGTGGGGAACACCTCAGATAGCACTCCAAGTTTCTCGAGAAAATGCGGCAGTCTCTGGTAGAACTCTTGGAGAACAACAATGTCAAAAAACTGGAACATGACGTTGGCCACCAATGGCTGGTTCGACAATCGCATCTGCTCTATAAATGCCAGGGCTTCGTCCAAGTTGGTGAACGTGGAAAGTAGCTCCTGCCAGCAGCTCCAATTGTAAGGGAAAATCGCTAGCGACCGCAATAGGCTCGCCTGGGCCAACTTGAACTTCTTCTTCTTCGCGTAGATCATCCCCACCAAGTAGTGGAGGAACCCGTTGGGCTTCCCTCCGTTCAGATGGTACACTTCCACCTCGCTGACCAACTTGCCCATTTTCCCATCGAGAGCGTCAGCGGCCTCCTTGCTGCTTGCGCTGCTCGAGCTCTCCTCTTTGCCAATGTTCAAGTATTCGTCGGAATTGCCTGTGGCTCGTTTGTCGATGCTGATGTAGGAAGCGTATAGTCTGAGAAACACGGCGTTCCCACTCTTGGCGTCCTTCAATGTGACCGCTGCACGGTCGTACTCTTTGCAGTTGAAGTACGTCTTTGCTAGCATGAAGCTGAACTGGTCGATTTTGTCCTCGGCGGATAGTTCTAGGTTTGGGTAGTCAAATGGGTCACTGGATGGAGCTAGCCCATTCAATGCTTCGGTGCACCACTTGGCGGCGTATATAAGATTCACATTGGCCAATTCGAGCGACGCCAAGTATAGCTGCCGCCTGAGATTCTCCGATTCGGCCATTTGTGTGTGGGTTTGGCCTGGTAGTAGGGACTTGAACCTGTTTACCTGGTGTCGCATCCGTGCACCAGAGGCTATTGTGCCGCTTTACTATGGGAAACCCCATACATTACCCACCTGGACAACTAAAATGGCCAATAGCAACAACATGCTGGCGCTACAGGCTGACGCCGAAAAGGCCAAACACTCACTCAAATCCTTGGATGATCTTTTGGCTATCACCAAGCAGTTTGCCCTGGGGCAACTGGCGAATATGGTACAGCTCCAGAGGGCCCAGAAATCGGCGATCTTAGACTCGTACAAGGTCAAGAAATTCCACAGAGAACACAAGGAGTGGGAAGACAGAACCCGCAAGCAGTTTGTGGACAGCCAGGTGAAAGCGTACAACCGCAAATACGCACAAATCTCCCGTCTTCACAGCCAAACGTTAGGGTTGGAAGAGTCGCTTGCAGACCTCCAGAATACCGTTCTGCTCCCGCAATTCAAGTTCTCCCTACAAACGATACAGCAGCATGAGGACGGTAAGTATCTTGAGTTCGTTGAAAAGGACGCAAATGGGGAGTATCCTCGCACCATCACCACCGACCAGATCTTCTCGCTAGACCCAAGCTCTCTGCGGCCACACCCAACGTTTCTGGATTTCAACAAGCTTGTGAATATCGAATTTCGGTCGCGGATCCAGCTCCAGATCAAGTACGAGGTGTTGCTCCGCATCAAGGCCACGTTGGCCGCTAAAAACTCCCAGTGGGCAACCAGAGACTCCAAGTTGAACGATTTCATCACCAGAGACTTGCCCAAGGTCGTTGACGAGGTGGAGAAGATCAAGACCAGCGAGTACGAGGACTTGAAGTACTACGAGGAGGATTACGACATCGACGGCGAGGGGGACGATCTGGACGAGACCGGCACCGAGGCCATCAACGAAGGCGACGAACCATACCAGAAGGACGCGAGTGTGGAGGCCAATGTGGAACCGGAACAAGACGAGGAGCATCTGGAAGAGGAAGCCGAGTCAGCGGAAGCACAAAATGAGGGTCTTGAGCGCGAGGCAAGCGAGCCAGAAACAGAGCAAGAACCCGAGCACGAAGAAGCGAAAGCGGGCGAGCCCGAGCCCAGCGATGAGCTTCCGGAGCAGATTCCATCGTCGGCAGAGGACATGATTCTAGACTAGCGTGAAGTCCAGCGACCAGCATTATAGCATAACTCCTAGCATACTTCTTTCTTACGTGGCGGGCAGTTGTAATCCGTTTAATCCTGTAATGTTACATATTTAGGCAGGCTCAGCGTTCACAGCAAGCGCTGGGGCGTCGCTTTCACCCGACGTGATGTACTTGAACACCTGCATTGGCGAGTCGCCCAACGACGTCCTGTAGTTGGCGATTCTAATGAGCTGGTAGCCAGCAACACCCCCAAGGAAAAAGTTCACACTGGCCAACAAGTAGTTTCTTGGGGTGATGGCAAAACCGGCCCATCTGGTCCAGATGGCTCCCGTGCAAAACAAGGCCAACTGCTGTGTTCCGGAGATCTTCTCCACGGGTCTTTGGATGTCGTTCAATCCGGCGATCACCAAGCTCCACTTCAAGACCGGGGCCCAGAAATGGACGGTTCTAGGGCCCGTCTCGGAATTGAGAAAGCGCAGAAACTTCGATGCGTGTTGTGCAGAGGCGGCCATGGTGTTGGATGATTAGTAAATAGGTGGGGATGTGAGTTCGGAGGGCTCGCTCCCATTTTTTGGTTGCTGCATGCAGTAAAGGTGGGGGTGGTGGTGGCTGCGAAAGTCGAGAGGCCAATGGGGGTCACCCCAAAGGGCAAAACTGAAAAATAAGTACGCGCAAGAGTGGAGGGAACCGATTCGTTAATGCAGAGGTATAGGGAAACAACTAATAAATGCAGATATTATAATGCAAGCACGCTTGTAGCACTGACCGTCTGGTCATATGCCTCGTCTATAGGTGTGCTAGATGTATGAGCCTTGCTTGCACAAGTTGAAGAAAATCGACAGCGGGTCCTTCAACAAATTGCCGGGCGTGTCGAACTCCTCAACACGGCCGTCGGCCAACGCAAGAATCCGGTCGCAGTCCATCACAGTGTCGAGGCGGTGCGCAATGGTGATGATGGTCTTGTGCTTGAACTCTTTGCGGATGGTGGCCTGGATGATTTTGTCGGTTTGAATGTCCACGGCAGCGGTGGCCTCGTCAAGCATGAGCACCTGCGACGGGTTCAACAACGCACGGCCCAAACACATCAACTGTCTCTGCCCAGCAGAGAAGTTGGAACCACCTTCGTTGACGGTGGTGTCGAGTCCTTGCCCTCCATGGAGGGTTTCCACGGTGGATTTGAGGCTCAGGTGGTCCAACACCTGCCAAAGTTTCTCGTCGGAGTGCTCGCCAAACGGGTCCAAGTTCTGTCGGATGGTGCCGTCGAAAAGATGCGAGTCTTGTGGGATGATGCTCAAGTTGTGGCGCAAGTCGAAGAGCAGGAGTTTGGTCACGTCGATGTTGTCGATGGTGATCGACCCCAGAGTCGGTGGGATCATGCGGTAGATCGCCAACACCATGGAACTTTTCCCGGCGCCTGTTCTGCCCACAATGCCAACTTTCTCCCCGGCCCTGATGTCGATGGAGATATTCTTGAGTACCGGGTCGAGCGTTTTGGCGTACTGGGTAGTGTAGTCGTGCAAGCTGATTTGGCCGTGAGCGGGCCACCCTTTAGGCGGCGAAAGGTAAGTGCCATTGGGATCCTCCTCCATCTTGAGGTCGCAGTACTCAAAACACCGCTCCACAGACACGAGGTTGGCCTCGACTTCCGCAGACATCCTCACCATCACCCGGAGCGAGTCGGTGATTTGCAAAGCGTAACTCATGGCAAACCCAACCATGCCTGCACTGACGGGCGACGCAGTGGTGGATTTGTAAATGAGCATAGACGACGACGACCAAACGATGAGCGAGCCAATGAACTGGAGTCGCACAGAGAGCCACCGGTTGATGGACCTCAACATGTACAAGCTCTTCAAGTTGAAGTCCACGTTGGCGTTGTTGATGTAGATGAAGCGGTCCGACTGGCGGTACGACTTGATGGTCTCCACACCGGTCAAGCTCTCCTGAAAGTGAGCGAAGATGGGCGACCTGGTGATGGAAACCAACCGCTTCAACTCTCTTTGCGAACAGATGTAGTACTTTTGGAAGTACCCGTAAACGAACCATAGAAGCAACACCACCACCAAGAACATCGGGATGGCGGTTCCAACAACGGCGATCGTCATGGCCAACTTGAGACTTGTGCTCATGAACATGTTGATGGACCGCGGAAGCGCATCGTCCACCTTGTTGATGTCATTGCTGAATCTGTTGATGATTCTCCCCACGGGCGTCCTTTCGAAGAAATTCATGGGCGCTTTCATGATCCTCCTGGCCATTCGCTCGTGGATGACTCGTCCGCCTCTGATCCCCAAGAACATCCAGAAAATAAAACCGCGGATGGCAGTCAACACACTGCCAGCCATTCCAAGAAGAGCATAGATCCCAATATAACGCAACGCATCGCTGTTATTGCCGATCTCTGCGTTCCGCTCAGCCCATTTTTTGAGCCAGTAGTTGTTCAAGATCGCCACAAACGTCGCCACCGAGAACAACATAATCCACACAATGACACCTGTCACCGAACAGGAACGGACGTACTCAAGATAAATGTCCCACTTAACTTTCCCCTTGGCCGACACTTCGGCGGTCGGACCAGTTCTGTTCCCGGAAAGAGCCTTGCGGAAAGGGTCCCAGTCAAATGCGGCAAAACTTGCTCTTCTATAAGCCTCAACTGGTGCCTGTGAAAAGGCAGGATCCAAACTATCATCCAGCTCCGAGACATACTCGGGGGTAGGAGATTGAGACAGCTCCACTGCCTGAGACTGGCCAGACTCGTCAAGCAACTCGTTGAGTTTCGGATGTGCGGCACTGGATCGAATATCACTCAACGAGCCCTGTTCAACAACGTTGCCTTTCTCGAACAAGTATATCTTGTCCGCCTTCTCAAGCACCTTCATGTTGTTTGTCGCCAAAATGATTGTTTTCTGGGCAAGAAGACCGCGTTTACTCAAAACTTTGGCAATAATGTTCTTGCCAACATGACTGTCGACCGCACTCAACACATCGTCAAGAAGATAGATATCTGCACGAGCGTAAACGGCCCTTGCCAATGCTAAACGGGCTTTTTGTCCTCCCGAAAGAGATATTCCCTTTTCGCCCACCTGGGTGGCATCCCCATCGGGCAAAATTTTCAAGTCTGCCAAAAGCTCGCATGCCTCGATTGTGCGATTGTAGAAGTCTTCCTCGAATTTATGTCCAAACGTGATGTTTTCCTTCACGGAGCTGTTCATGATCCACGGATTCTGCGAGCAGAAAGCAACGGTACCATGAATCTCGATTGGACTTGGCTTCAAGTACGGCGATTTCGAGTCGAGTGCGTCGAGCTGGCCATTTATACTCGAAAGTAGAGACAGTTTGCCAGAACCAACTTTCCCAACAATGCAAACAAAGTCTCCCTTGCGTGCGGTGATATTCACGTTCCTCAACGCACAATGGAAGGCTTTGAAGTCTGTTTCTTCAGTGATCTCCTCCACTTTTGGGTTATCCCAGAAGAAAGAGATGTTCTTCAACCTCACCGCCTCATCATCATCTGCTGAAGTGATACGCGTCAAGTTATTGTCTATTTCGGGGGCCAACAAAAACGAAGCGATTCTATCAAGAGCAACGGAGGCTTCGGTAATATAGTTGATCACAGAAGGCAACAGTGTAATTGGTTTTGCGAGAATGTTCAACAATGCAAGCGCTGGAAACACAATGTCAGAGGTCAACGGAGTTGACAGAAAGGTAGCGAAAGATGCAAAAGTGGCAAACGACACAAGGAAAGGTAAAGTGACCCATATGACGTTGCCTATGGTGTTGATGCCTCTGATTTTCCTCAAATTCTTGAGCTCCTTGTTATTTCTTGCATCTAGTAAGCGGTTCAACAAGGGAGTCTCCCAGGCATACAACTTGATTGACTTCATGGAAACGAGGATCTCGTTGGTGATTCTGTTTCTGTAGTCCTTCATTTTCATCTGCGTCTTGTTGCATTTTTTCAGGTACCGCACAATGATCGAGTTAATTGGCATCACAATAATGACGGCGGCCACTCCAGCAAACGCTGCATTGCCCAAGATCTTGTGTAGTGACCAAATGCAAATCACCAATTCAGTAGGTGCGATGATCAATGTGCTTAGTTCCTGAGCACAAGTCCCTATTCTTGGAGCATCAATGGAGATGAGGTTGACAATATCTCCCGTTGATCTTTGTGACCTTGCGTACGAGGAGAGGTTGAGACTCTTTTGGAAAATGAGCGAAGTCAACGATGATCTGCACCCGAGCCCAACTTTTAATACCCGTAACACGTATTGGTTATTGACTGCTGTTTGGAGTAGGGTAACCAAGAACATGGCAAAACAAATTAAAACACCCTTGAGGATGGGCACACTCGGATCACGCGTTCTGTCGCCAATGAAGATGATGAGTAAACGCAAAAGCTGAGGTTGCACGAAGCTCAAAAGCGAGTCGCTTCCTTCAAACAGAAACGACACGAGAGCCAGTGGGCCGAACGATTTGACCAACGAAGCCATAAGACGAGACTTGGATTTCGGCTTGGACGGGTCGTCCCAGTATTTCTTGAGCTTTTCGGTGAACATTTCGGTGGTCAATTCTGGTGGGGTCGGAGGCAAGTCCGAGGCCTCCAACGTCTGATGCTTGTACGAATTTGTGATGAGGGTATTCATCCACGTGAAGGTGAACTTCTCGACCAAGTTTGGTTTGCCCAAAAGCCGTTTCTGTTCGTCTGACTTGGAAAAGGCAAGCACAAGCAGATGGGTAGGTCTCCACAATTTTTTCGAGAATTCGAAGACAAAGACCGTGAACGAGAGCACGAACGCCACAAACTCCAACGAAACTCCGTTCTGAGCCAAAAACACCGGCCACTGGGTGTGTCTATCCTGCAAGTACAACATCAACTCTAGCATGCCCAATACCGGCCAGAAACAGAGCAAAACGCCCAGGGGTATCGGAGAGCGCGAGGTTTCGATAATGTGGAGCGGTGTCACCACTGCAAAAGTGGTGCATGTGAGGAACCAAAATGCAATGAGCTTGTGATCTGAGTAGCGCTCATAGAGACTGACCGAGTAAGTCAACAGAAGCAACACCAAATTGTGAAGCACCACCAACAAGCATCGGAGCCAGTGCGATAACCCTGTGTTTTTCGCACTCAACGGTCCATACGCAACGTACAGATTGTATCTTATCAATTGAAATGTACCCGCTAGAGCCAGAGTCAAGGCAAACACGAAGAACACCGCAGTGAGAAAGCACGGGTTCAACGCATTGTCGGAGTTTGGCGCCAACGGGTGCCATAGGGCACTTGAGCCACAAACCAACGGCGATTTTGGATACACCATGTAGATATGGTGAATAATGGATGGCAAAGCAGACGGTGGGTGGATACGTACGGCTCTGTGCACGTGACTATATCACTGAGAAAGTATAGCAGGCTCAGTCACGTGTATCAAAGCACGTGACCAGGTCTTCTCGCTGACGGCTGTCCGCGTGGGTAGGCTACGGCAAAGAACTCCGGGTATTCGAAATTCATCCGACGCAACCGTGGGGAAGTCGTGCAAAAAAAAATCAGGCAAGTGTCTTCACGAGACCCGTACATCTTTTAATTTGAGTGCGTCGACCCTCCCGGTCTATTGTCAGATTCTTCCATGTTTGATCCGTTTGGCGCCTGATTGGCCCATTTGGAAATCTGGGGAAATGTGCGAAAAAACTTTGAAAAACATTCTGGTGTTCGGTACTGCATACTTGCCGAAATGTCCGGCTGGGGCCCACGGAAAAAAATCACCACATTAAATGAACTGATAAAAGTAGCCCCTGTTATGCATAAGTAGCAAGCCCCTTTATATTTTGCAACAGATCACGCATCATGAAACTGCCGAGTTGCCCCACTTTCGGCCATGGTGTTCGGTTCCAGAATGGGTAGTAAAGTGATCCGAGGTTTCACGTGCGCAGCATTGCACCGCTCGTCGGGTCCGAAGGAAGTTGGCCAATCACATCCGTAGAATCCGCGGTGCCGGAGTTGGAAACCTGGAGACACGGGCGACTTCCGAGGGCGAGCGCGGGTTCCGAAGCCGAGCCTACTCCACCTCTTAGCCAGAGAGAGCACCAAGTGACAAGATAGAAAGCGTAGGTGAATTTTACAATCTCAGATCGTAATTTGAGAATCCCGCTAGTCTGTCACTGCTTTCCGAAAATTCCCATTTTTCTCGCGTGTTTATCCTCTCTCAGTTGCGACTACCTCGGGCAAGCGGACTGCACACTGGGTCGAAGTAACCCCGGAACTCCCCTTACAAATTTCCTCGCTGTAATTGGCTACAAATCATTGATTTCCTCCAACTTCAAGGAGTATATATATTTCGCTTCACCCACCCGCATTTGGAGAATCTTTTCCTTTTTTTTTTTTTCCCCCCAACAATGTTGTCTGCTTCCAAAAGATCCATGGCAAAATTGCCTCGCTCCGTTCGTGGGCTTGCCACCTCTGGCCTCACCAGAGACTCCAAAGTCCACCAAAACTTGTTGGAGGACTTCTCCTACATTCAGTACAAGAAGCACTTGGAGAACGTCAACATCGTCAAGGAAAGATTGAACAGACCTTTGACTTACGCCGAGAAGTTATTGTACGGTCACTTGGACGACCCTCACGGACAAGACATTGAGAGAGGTGTCTCTTACTTGAAGTTGAGACCAGACAGAGTTGCTTGTCAGGATGCTACCGCTCAGATGGCTATTTTGCAGTTCATGAGTGCTGGTATGCCACAGGTTGCTACCCCATCCACCGTGCACTGTGACCACTTGATTCAGGCCCAGGTTGGTGGTGCCAAGGACTTGGCCAGAGCCATTGACTTGAACAAGGAGGTCTACGACTTTTTGGCCTCTGCCTGTGCCAAGTACAACTTGGGTTTCTGGAAGCCAGGTTCCGGTATCATTCACCAGATTGTGTTGGAGAACTACGCTTTCCCAGGTGCCTTGTTGATTGGTACCGACTCGCACACTCCAAACGCTGGTGGTTTGGGTCAGTTGGCTATTGGTGTTGGTGGTGCTGATGCTGTCGATGTCATGGCTGGCTTGCCATGGGAATTGAAGGCTCCTAAGATCATTGGTGTTAAGTTGACCGGTAAGATGTCTGGTTGGACTTCTCCAAAGGATATCATCTTGAAGTTGGCTGGTATCACCACCGTCAAGGGTGGTACCGGTGCTATTGTCGAGTACTTCGGTGATGGTGTCAACACTTTCTCCTGTACCGGTATGGGTACCATCTGTAACATGGGTGCCGAAATCGGTGCCACCACCTCGGTTTTCCCATTCAACCACTCCATGGTTGACTACTTGGACGCCACCGGCAGATCCGAGATCGCCAAGTTCGCTGAGGTCTACCACAAGGACTTCTTGTCTGCTGATGAGGGTTGTGAGTACGACCAGGTCATTGAGATCGACTTGAACACCTTGGAGCCTCACATTAACGGTCCATTCACCCCAGATTTGGCCACCCCAGTCTCCAAGATGAAGGAGACCGCCATTGCTAACGGCTGGCCATTGGAGGTCAAGGTCGGTTTGATTGGTTCTTGTACCAACTCCTCCTACGAGGACATGACCAGAGCTGCCTCTATCATCACCGACGCCGGTGAGCACGGCTTGAAGGCTAAGTCCATTTTCACTGTGTCTCCAGGTTCCGAGCAGGTCAGAGCCACCATTGCCAGAGACGGTCAATTGAAGACCTTCGAGGACTTTGGCGGTGTCGTCATGGCCAACGCCTGTGGTCCATGTATTGGTCAATGGGACAGACAGGACATCAAGAAGGGTGACAAGAACACCATTGTCTCTTCTTTCAACAGAAACTTCACCTCCAGAAACGACGGTAACCCAGCTACCCACGCTTTCGTCGCCTCTCCAGAGATGACCACCGCTTATGCCATTGCTGGTGACTTGGGTTTCAACCCACTCACCGACACCTTGACCGATGCCGAGGGTAACGAGTTCAAGTTGAAGCCTCCAACTGGCGTTGGTTTGCCAGTCAACGGTTACGACCCAGGTGAAAACACTTACCAGGCCCCACCAGCCGACAGAGCTTCTGTCGAGGTTGACATTTCTCCATCTTCCGACAGATTGCAGAAGTTGACTCCTTTCAAGCCATGGGACGGTAAGGATGCTAAGGGTTTGCCAATCTTGATCAAGGCTGTTGGTAAGACCACCACTGACCACATCTCGATGGCCGGTCCATGGTTGAAGTACCGTGGCCACTTGCAGAACATTTCTAACAACTACATGATTGGTGCTATCAACGCCGAGAACGGTGAGGCCAACAACGTGAAGAACCTCTACACTGGTGAGTACAACGGTGTCCCAGACACTGCTGCTGCTTACAGAGACGCTGGTCACAGATGGGTTGTCATCGGTGACGAGAACTTCGGTGAGGGTTCTTCCAGAGAGCACGCTGCTTTGGAGCCAAGATACTTGGGTGGTTTCGCCATCATCACCAAGTCTTTCGCTCGTATTCACGAGACCAACTTGAAGAAGCAAGGTTTGTTGCCATTGAACTTCGTCAACGTTGCTGACTACGACAAGATCAACCCAGAGGACACCGTTGACCTTTTGGGCTTGACCACCCTTGCCCCAGGTAAGAACGTCACCTTGAGAGTCCACCCTAAGGATGGTTCTCCAGCATGGGATGCCGAGTTGTCTCACACTTACAACTCTGAGCAGATTGAGTGGTTCAAGTACGGTTCTGCATTGAACAAGATGGCCAGCAACCACAAGTGATTCTGAACGTCTACATAGTCTTAACGCCTATAATTTATTGCTTATTCATTTGAACATACCCTCTGTAAGCTATAGAGCTTGATTCGGAAGCGCCTGAATTACATTAAAACCTCTAGATTCGAATTATTAAAAATAAAAAAAAAAAAGAAGAGCCCGACGCGGGGGTCGAACCCGCAACCTTGTGATTAAAAGTCACACGCTCTAGCCATTGAGCTAGCCAGGCAAATTTCAAGAGTGTAAATCGAAAGAGAAGACCAGAAGGGGACATTCAGAAGCACAAAAATGAAACAAAATACAGTATTTCAACGAGCTAGAGGAAAGGCGCGACTAAGTCATTAAAATAATGTTTTAAACCTCATCTTGATCCAGTTCAGAATATATAGACGCATCTGAACCTTGTGTAGTGCATATAAGTGAGACAGATCAAAACGTCCAGGAAGCTCAACTTTGGTGGATTTGCTGCAGTGGACAGCTTTGAGTACGGAATGGTGATACGTTTAATCCGCCAATTCCTCAGCTGCACTCGTTTTGAAGATAACAATTTTGAATTCCCTGGAAAACGAG
Source organism: Sungouiella blattae (assembly GCA_003706955.3). Taxonomy (NCBI): domain Eukaryota; kingdom Fungi; phylum Ascomycota; class Pichiomycetes; order Serinales; family Metschnikowiaceae; genus Sungouiella; species Sungouiella blattae. Next base: position 661,416 of record PPMS03000003.1, on the reverse strand, counting down.
TCACCGTGAGTGCAGAAGCATACCCCCAGCTATCCTCTACCGACTGTCAAATATATAGTCCCCTTTGGACCCACTTTCAACGGTTTTTCTCCAATTTTCACCTTAATCGCGAATTAACGGCTCAGAAAGAGACCAATTGAAAAGCTGCATGTTGGTTGCTCTAGTCGAATCAGAGTCAATTGCGGCTACACACCATGCAGGAGACTAATTACTCATGCACTGATAGTGGAGATAGGCGCTTTCTAAATCTCACTAGAATCAGCGTAAAACTTAATATTTTGGTGTCAAGTCTATTTCAATTTCGGATCAAGTCTGGTCTTGAGTGAAATTGGCTTGCCTTCCAAGTTAATGCTTGCAAATTTCAGATCCACTCATCCCCAAATCGGGACCCTGAATTAGCCTCGCTGAACCCCATTGCGTACCTACAGATCCCCACGTGATGCGGACAAGAGTTGAAAATTTTCAGGCAAGTGCCCAGGAAAATTCCGTTTGATATTACTATTTTTCTTTCTGAATTTACAATGGCTGAAGAATTGACTCACCCTTCGATCAAGGACGGCTGGTTTGCCGAGATCTCCGACACCATGTGGCCCGGATCGGCCATGTCGTTGAAAGTGGAAAAAGTGTTGTATGCTGGTAAGTCCAAGTACCAGGACGTTTTGGTGTTCAAGTCCACCAACTGGGGCAACGTGTTGGTGTTGGACAACTGCATCCAGGTTACTGAGAGAGACGAGTACTCGTACCAGGAGATGATTGCCCACTTGGCGTTGAACTCGCACCCAAACCCAAAGAAAGCGTTGGTGATTGGCGGAGGAGACGGAGGAGTGTTGAGAGAGATCTTGAAGCACTCTTCCATCGAGGAAGCCTGGTTGTGTGACATTGACGAGGCAGTCATCGAGGTGTCCAAGAAGTACTTGCCCAACATGTCCAAGTCGTACTCGGACCCTAGAACCAAGGTGCACATTGGCGACGGGTTCAAGTTCTTGGAGGACTACAAGAACACCTTCGATGTGATTATTACTGACTCGTCCGACCCAGAAGGACCAGCCGAGTCGTTGTTCCAGAAGCCTTACTTCGAATTGTTGAAGGGTGCTTTGACCGAGAAAGGTGTCATCACCACACAAGCAGAGAGCATCTGGTTGCACATGGACATCATCTCCAAGTTGAAGAAAGACTGCAAGCAGATCTTCCCTGTGGCCGAGTACGCGTACACTTCGATTCCAACTTACCCATCTGGAACCATTGGTTTCATGGTGTGCAGCAAAGACGCTGAAGCCAACGTTAAAAAGCCATTGAGATTTGAGTGGGACGACGAGTTTGTTTCGGAGAACTTGAAGTACTACAACAAGCAGGTGCACGAGGCTTCGTTTGTGTTGCCACAGTGGGCCGACAAGATTTTGAACAAGCAGGACTGACATCGCATCACATGAGATATTTATATTTAATGTGATGATTAACGATGTTATGACGCGGTTTCAGGTTTTGGGCGGATTCTTTAGGGGGTAGCTATGACGGGTTTCTGAAGATAGTCAGAGGTCTGGAATATGTCTGCTTGTTCATTGGAAGTGTAGAGTAGGCGAGCCTAAATCCCGGAACTAAAAGCTCAGCAAAACCGATAACTCAAAAAAACCGATAATTCTGAAATGCTGAAATCTTGCAAAAACCGAAAATAGCTAGGAATTCAGGATACCAGACGGCCATTATCTGGTTGCACCCACTTCCTGCATCTCCAGATATCATGTACTACTTTGCTTCTGCTTCTTGCCACCATGTCCCAGCGTGTCTTGACAGATGAGCAGAAGAGGAGAATTGTATGTCCTTCATTCGAATTTCCCAGTGCTTCTTATACTAACATGAAAGGAAGAGAACCGGAAGAAAGCTCTCGAGCGACTAAAACAACGGCGCGTAGGTGGGAATGAACCACTTGCGAAACCTCCCCTGAATACCTCCAACGACAGTCTCGCGTCTAGCAGAAACGCCCCGATTCGATATGCAGATCACGGTCTGATGCTCTCGCAAGCGGAAAGAGCCATTCCGCAACTCCCGCACATCCAGCTTACTCAAGATCAACGAGACAGAATCAAGCGGAACCGAGAAGAGGCCCAAGGACGCGCCGAACGGAACTGGCGCGATGCTACACACAACGACTTAACGATAGCGCCGGTGACGGAGCGAGACCGCAAGAAATTCAAGATGGAGCAGAGCAGGCCCTCGATCCAGAAGAAAGACTACATCGAGTACGATTTCTCCACCATGAAGGATAGTCGCGGAGGTTTCTTGGACGAGAAGGACAATTTCGGGCTCAAGGGCGAGGAGGAGGAGCCTCAGTCACTTCAAGACTGGAAAGAGAAGCAGAAACAGGAGCATCTCGTGAAAGATTTGGCGCCGCCACTTGATTTGGAGAACGCGCCCAGGTGTTTCGAGTGCAACTCATTGGAAATCGACCCTAACATGTTCACGAATTTCAAAGTACGCGTGTGTCGGCGCTGCATCAGGGAGCATCAGGAGAAATACTCGTTATTGACCAAGACAGAATGCAGAGAGGACTACTTGCTCACGGAACCAGAACTTCGCGACACTTCGATTCTTCACCGTATCGAGAAGCCCAACCCGCACGGGTTTTCGAGAATGCAATTGTTTCTTCGATTCCAAGTGGAAGAGTTTGCTTGGAAGAAATGGGGGTCTGCAGAGGGCCTAGACAAAGAGTGGGAAAAAAGAGAAAAAGCTCGGCTCGATCGGCGAGACAAACGGTATCAAGATAAAATGAAAGAGATGAGGAAAAAGACCCGTGCAGAGGAGTACACAAGGAAACTACGAGACGGCAAGTCATTGGGGGAACGCCACGTGCATGACTGGGCAGCACCGGTTGTGATCGGAGAGAAGATGATTAAACGTAGATGCGTCGACTGTGGCATAGAAACGGAAGAGGTTATCATATAGAGCTATGTCTTGAGGTAAAATATTCATCAATTCTCATGAGAAAATGTCTCGACGATAATCTACCCTCAGAATGGGATCAGTAAAGAAGATTTGGTGTATTTGTTGAGATGTATGCCTAAGTAGTGAGACGTTGTCCAATCCTCACTGTGCCGAATCCGGAAGTGTAATTGCCCACAGATGTCAGGGAGAGATTAACTGCGATTGCGCGTCAGTATCGCAAGGCCAGACAACCAAAGAATCCTTGAAATCCTATCATGTTCCAGACTAAACCTCAGCTTTGGATTGACCTCAATCCTATTCTTTTGGTGTTCTCCAGAGGTCTTGTTCGAATTTCACGGCTTTGATGGGTGCGAAAAATCTCACCTCTCCTCCTTCCAGACTTCCAGACTTCTAGACTTTCAGGATGGTTGTCGAATTTTACTAAAATTGCCAGAATTGAATCATTGAAACTATTCCATCGCTATTTACCATCCATTTTTTCTTGACTTATCCAATTTTTATCTTGTTCAACTCTACGGGAAGGGTCTGGAAAGCCCGGGTCGTGCACGCTCAAATTTAATGGAAGCCCATGGAAACTTCGCCAACACGCGCACTCGTCCAATTTTGCAACTATATAAAATCCACTCGGCCCGCATTTTCTCAATCTCCGTAACTAAATCACATCGACAATGTCTGACACCAAAGTTGAAACACATGAGTTCACAGCTGAGATCTCTCAGTTGATGTCGTTGATCATCAACACCGTCTACTCTAACAAGGAAATCTTCTTGAGAGAGTTGATCTCCAACGCCTCCGATGCTTTGGACAAGATCAGATACGAGGCCTTGTCTGACCCATCTTTGTTGGAGTCCGAGCCTGAATTGTTCATCAGACTCACTCCAAAGCCAGACTTGAAGGTTTTGGAGATCAGAGATTCCGGTATCGGTATGACCAAGGCTGACTTGATCAACAACTTGGGTACGATTGCTAAGTCGGGTACCAAGGCTTTCATGGAGGCTTTGTCTGCTGGCGCTGACGTGTCTATGATCGGTCAGTTCGGTGTCGGTTTCTACTCCTTGTTCTTGGTTGCCGACCACGTGCAAGTCATCTCTAAGCACAACGACGACGAGCAGTACGTTTGGGAGTCCAACGCCGGTGGCAAGTTTACCGTTACTTTGGACGAGACCAACGAGAGAATCGGCAGAGGTTCCATCATCAGATTGTTCTTGAAGGACGATCAGTTGGAGTACTTGGAGGAGAAGAGAATCAAGGAGGTGGTCAAGAGACATTCTGAGTTTGTCGCTTACCCAATCCAGTTGGTTGTCACCAAGGAAGTCGAGAAGGAAGTCCCAGTTGAGGAGGAGGAGTCCAAGGACGAAGAGTCCAAGGACGAGGACGACAAGAAGCCAAAGTTGGAGGAAGTTGACGACGAGGAGGGTGAGAAGAAGGAGAAGACCAAGAAGATCACCGAAAACGTCACCGAAACCGAGGAGTTGAACAAGACTAAGCCATTGTGGACCAGAAACCCATCTGATGTCACTCAGGACGAGTACAACGCTTTCTACAAGTCCATCTCTAACGACTGGGAAGACCCATTGGCCGTCAAGCACTTCTCTGTTGAGGGTCAATTGGAGTTCAGAGCTATTTTGTTCGTTCCAAAGAGAGCTCCATTCGACGCTTTCGAGTCCAAGAAGAAGAAGAACAACATCAAGTTGTACGTCCGTCGTGTTTTCATCACCGATGACGCCGAGGAGTTGATCCCAGAATGGTTGTCTTTCGTCAAGGGTGTTGTGGACTCTGAGGACTTGCCATTGAACTTGTCCAGAGAGATGTTGCAGCAGAACAAGATCATGAAGGTCATCAAGAAGAACATCGTCAAGAAGTTGATTGAGACCTTCAACGAGATTGCTGAGGACTCTGAGCAATTCGAGAAGTTCTACAGCGCTTTCTCCAAGAACATCAAGTTGGGTATCCACGAGGACCAGCAGAACAGACAGTCCTTGGCCAAGTTGTTGAGATACTACTCCACCAAGTCTACCGAGGAGTTCACCTCTTTGTCTGACTACGTCACCCGTATGCCAGAGCACCAGAAGAACATCTACTACATCACTGGTGAGTCGATCAAGGCCGTCGAGAAGTCTCCATTCTTGGACGCTTTGAAGGCCAAGAGCTTCGAGGTGTTGTTCCTTGTTGACCCAATTGACGAGTACGCCATGACTCAATTGAAGGAGTTCGAGGACAAGAAGTTGGTTGACATCACCAAGGACTTCGAGTTGGAGGAGACCGAGGAGGAGAAGGCTGAGAGAGAGAAGGAGGTTGCTGAGTTCGAGCCATTGACCAAGGCCTTGAAGGAGATCTTGGGTGACCAGGTTGAGAAGGTTGTTGTCTCCCACAAGTTGGTTGACGCTCCAGCTGCCATCAGAACTGGTCAGTTCGGCTGGTCCGCCAACATGGAGAGAATCATGAAGGCTCAGGCTTTGAGAGACACCACCATGTCCTCTTACATGTCCTCTAAGAAGACCTTCGAGATCTCTCCAAAGTCTCCAATCATCAAGGAGTTGAGAAAGAAGGTTGAGGCTGACGGTGCTGAGGACAAGACGGTCAAGGACTTGACCACCTTGTTGTACGAGACCGCTTTGCTCACCTCTGGTTTCTCCTTGGATGAGCCATCTTCCTTCGCTGGTAGAATCAACAGATTGATCTCTTTGGGTTTGAACATCGAGGACGAGGAGCCTGAGGTTGTGGAGGAGACCACCACTGCATCCACCGAGGAGCCAGCCGTCGAGTCTGCTATGGAGGAAGTTGATTAAACGAAGTCATGTATTTTAGTTTCCGATATATTGGAGATATTAATTTAAAGTTGGTTTAGTTATTCGTAAGTCATTATCTATTTACAAATTAAGCTAAGCAGCATCGTTGCTGACAGCAATGCGGACAAGCTCGTCTATGTAGTTCAAAACGTCTTGCGCCTGTTCTCTGACCAATAGGTCATTATCCTGTTCCACGGCGTACTTGAGCAGAATTAAAACTTTCTGTCTGTACAGCTTCGGGAATGGGACCTTGTCGCTCTTAGAAGTGCCGGCAACCAAATCGGAAATGAGAACTATGGCAGATCTTCTCATAATAGCACTGTCTTTCCCTGTTTCAAGGTCCAAGATACCAACAGCACAATCAAGGGCCAGTTCCAAGTACTCGTAAACACCTAATGGGTTGACAGCACAGCACACACCCAAAATGGACATCGCCGACATTCTCAAGCGGTCATCGACTTTATCCTCGTCATTTGATGGCCGTCTGATCAACTTTAACCCGCCACTGAAAATAGAGCGAGCATTTTCGCCAGAGAATGCTTCATCTTGATGACGCACATATCTCAAGAGCACCTCACCAATTCTCAAACGTTCATCGAGATCGGAGGGCTCCTTGTCATCGTAATTAGCGTAGATCAGCATTAAAATCGGTAAGACTTGAGTGTCGTTCCAATCCAACAAACTGTCCAAGCCTTTGATCACGTTGAGGTAGATGAATGGCTCAGGATCTTTCAATTGAGTCAAGTGCAAACTCACAACAAAGTCAACAGTGAGCACAGAGCTTCGCTGTTCGACTAGTTGTCGTAATAAATACAACCCGTGAGCTCGAATAGGAACAAGTGGGTCGTTGAGGTTGGTGATTGCTCTCGTCAAAACTCTTCGTTGTGCCTCAGATTCACTGGTCACAGGCTGATCCCCATTAAGCAAGAGCTCTGCTCTTTCACTAAGAGCATTGGCGGTGGGAAGCTCAGCGTATCGAGACGTCAATGTCTTCTGAATCTCCAACAATTTCTCTCGACATTTCTTGTCAAATTCTGCTGGGTTGGTTTCCAGAATAATCGCAGACAAAAGCTCCAACACTGTCGAAATAACATCGTTGCTTACCAGATTTTGCTCGGATTCTTCATCGTCGGAGTCTTCATCGTCGGAGTCTGCGTCCTCGACTATGTCCATTTTATCTTCGTTAATCCGGTACCTCAAAATGCCCGAAACAAGCAGCAAAATCTCGTAAGGTGATTGTGCCAACTTGTCTTTGAACTCATTGCCTATAGCCTCAAGAAGTCTCAAGTCTATAAGTTTCACAAATGGGTTTTCGTCAGCTAAACTGGTATCCACAGACTGGTCCTTGAGCCATCTGCTGAGAATGCGGACGAAAAGTTTCAGAATGATCTCGTGGTCCAACTGCTTGAGGAGTTCGACAAACTGCTTGCAACTTGAATCCAAAAGCTTTATGAAGTTGAGGGCTTTCTGTTCTGAGGATTCCCCCGAGCTTAAACTTTCCAGGTCAGAACAAATCTCCACTAGTTGATTGGGGCCCAACCGGAATCTCCAATCAGCACCTCCGTCAGCGACCAAATTCTTTGAAATGTGATCCAATGCTTCGACGGCAATTGTATTATCACCTCCCACCAAGGTGAGAAATCCAATGATAATGTTCTGGGCAACCCCACTCTGTTTGCCGTGGGATCCTAAGAACGCATAGTATGACCAGAGAGGCACTATTATGGGCTGGAAAATCGCCGTAAGAAGGTCACTTGTGAGACCCCTCTGGGTAACAGATATAAGAACGTTAATGTTATTGTTGAGTGCAGCTTCTTCCACCAAAACTAACTTGTCGCTGTTAGGCTCTGGGTTAAGATTGGCCCAGATTCTTTTGAGGAAGAAGTCTTGAACGACTCGAGGGTTTTTAACCCACAACTTCTCCAAAAATTGGCAAACGGTTGTTGAAATGGTGGGACGATTGATGTTGACCAAGATATCATAGCACTGGTTCCCAATTGACGTGAAATAGTCGATTGTTAAAACACTCTTCGGTTTAGTGAGTAAGATATTTGCCACATGGTCCAATTTCTCAACATTGATCTCTTCTTGGTCCCTCAACCCAAGAACAAACTCTATCACAGTCAAGACGCCATCTCCCTTGGGTGCACTGTATGGCAATTTCTGTAACCTGTCCATCACAAACAGCTTGAAGTATGAAGGGGACGGCGTGTTGAGCAACAAGCTGTAGTTTTGGTACAACTCGAAAGTCGAGCCAAAAGAGGTCACTTTTTCGAACTCTCGAGACACTGAGGACCTCAAACTCTGTTCCAAATAGGGCACAGTGATCAACGTGATTGCAACAGTGATGAAGTCAGAGTAGCCCGATCCTTTGAGCAAAAGCTCACGCATGTCGGACTCGGTACTGAATACCTGATATAACTTGTCGTACACCAACTTTAGCAACTCTGCGTGGACGGAATATCGTTGTGTGACGGTGGTGGAATCCTTGGCCGGATCAATTGGGGCGATTTTGATCGGTTTGTACACCGGCTTCCCAAAGTCATTGAGTCTTCTTTTCTCAAATGGAATGCCTATATTGAACGCAGCAATGGCCGGGTAGATCCCCAACATGATGATGACATTGACCAACTTGCCGAAAGTTTTGATGTCGTGAAGCGAAATGCCAATGAGCTCTTTTAATTTCGGGTCCAGCTTGTTCTCCGTGGAAAATTTCTGGATATCAAGCAAATAGTCTAGTAGCTGCTCCACAACTTTATACCGTGCGTGGTCCGGGTTGATTGGCGGTTTTTCCAGAAAGCAGTTTAGGTAAATCCCACCCACCGTGGTCTCCCCAAGGCTTGCGTCCAAGATTTTCTCGAGTTTGGCAAACAAAACATCGAGCGGCGAGTCGCCTAGGAAGTCTGGCTTATTAAGCCCTTTGCGGGATGGGTACACCTCGTCTTTCTCTCTTTTCACGGTGGTTTGCTTGCGAACTGCAAATGGATTCCTTTTCGGTGGCGCTGGAGCAACATCGTCGACGGTTTCGATCTTCATGATATGGCGTGGACCGGCAGCTTTGTTAAGCGGGTTGATCTGGCGTAGTTTGGGTGCATCGCCTATATATGCGCAGGTGCACGGGTGCGATGGCGTGGAGTGCACTCGGTTTCAAATTTATTCATCTAGCACAACCAACATCCACACAAAATAATGACAGTCACCTCGCTCAGCCAGGAGGAGATGGACGCCATTCTCTACGACGCCAGAGAAGGCGACCTCGACTTCTTGAAACTGGCGCTTCCCTCCATTATCCCCGGCCACCTTCTCCCAAGCGTGAAAGACTCCATCACCTTCAGTACCCCAGTGCACATGGCGGCTGGCAACGGCCATTTGGACGTCTTGAAGTTTTTCTTATCGTTGGTAACGCCCGAGGAGGCCCGTGTCATGGTTTCAGCGAAAAACGACAGCGGCAACACCGCTTTGCATTGGGCTGCTTTCAACGGACACTTGTCTGTGGTGAAGCTCCTTGTGGAGGAGTACGGCGCCGATGTTTTCGACAAGAACTCCTCGGGTCACGACGCGATCTTCGAGGCCGAGAACGGCGGGCAAGAGGACGTGGAAAACTGGTTTTTGCTGAAGTTTGCCATTGAAGACGACGTCAAGATCGACGACTCGGGAGAAGACACCAAGATCACATACACGCCTGGATCCGAGTCGAAACGCTTAGACGAGGAGGCGGCTGAGGCTTCTAAGAAGTTGCAGCAAAAGGACGTCGAGGACGTGAAGACGCTGACTGAGAAGTTGGCGCTTTAGTAGCATGGACGAGCTGATGCTCATGTACAATATACGGGACACCTAGAGAAGCTGGAGGGAGGTAGAAAAGGCGGGTAGAGGCGTGGAGCGAGAACGTATTGTTGCGTTTTCGTTGTATTTTTCTCTCCGTTTAGGTTTTTTTTATGTGCTTCTCTGATCAGTGGCACTAAGACGATTCACTAGTAGGTGCGACTCATAATGAAATGCGTAGGCAAGCACAGCACGCATGAAACTGGCAAAAAGTGGACAAACGCAAAACTTATAGCTCTTCAATGCTAACGTCTCACGCTATTCTTTTAAAATTTTAAATTTTTTTCCACCCCAACTTTCACCTATCGGTGGTGCCCCCCAAGTATGACACCTTCCGCAAGGTCGTGTGCGTGCCCAGGTGGCATGAAAAAAGAAAAATCGCCAGGAAAATTATCCATTATTAATCTGTGCCATGAGTGATTTGGGATTTGATCCAAGCTTGAAAAAGAAGAAGAAGGCGAAAAAGCCAGAGGACAGCGCTCCCGCCAGTGGTACTTCCACTCCAGCCGATGGCATGGATGACATGTTTGCCGGTTTGAAGAAGAAGAAGAAGTCGAAAAAGACCGCCGAGGAACTGGCCGATTCGGGAGCTTCCCCATCTGTGGACAGCTTGTCGGAGTCTTTGGACGACTTGGGATTGAAGAAGAAGAAAAAGAAGTCGACGAAAGCGGCAGGTGCCAGCGATTTCGAACAGCAGTTAGAACAGGCGGGTCTTGACGATGTGGCCCCAACCCTGCAACAACCTGAGGAACTGATCCAGACGAGTTTGGGATTGCCATACGAGTTCCTTTTGTCTCGGTTTTTCACGATCTTGAAGCAGAACAACCCCGAGTTGGCTGGCGACAGATCAGGACCAAAATTCAAGATCCCACCTCCAGTGTGTCAGAGAGAAGGTTCCAAGAAGACGTTATTTGCCAACGTGCAAGACATTGCCTCGGTTTTGCAGAGAAACCCAGAACACTTGATCCAGTACTTGTTTGCTGAGTTGGGTACTTCTGGTTCGATCGACGGTGAGAAAAGATTGGTGTTGAAGGGTAAGTTCCAGCCCAAGCAGATGGAGTCCGTGTTGAGAAGATACATCATAGAGTACGTGACATGCAAGACATGCAAGTCGATGAACACGGAGTTGAAGAGAGAGTCTGCTAACAGATTGCATTTCTTGAGCTGCAAAGCTTGTGGATCCACGAGATCGGTGTCGAGCATCAAGACCGGTTTCCAGGCCCAGATCGGCAGAAGAAAGAGAGTGTAACCTTTGCCCCTCATTGCACTACACGGGTACCATTGTGTTCCGTGAATATCTGTATAGTACTAATCATCCATTACAAGAGCCAAGTTTCGTAGTATTGTCAACCGATGAATAATCGCCAAAAGTTTCGTGTTTTGAATGCTGTAACAGGGTGTCTCAATAGTGAGTTATAAAGTCTCCACAAGCTTCTTGAGCGGGACGCACCACGTGCTCACCCCGCTGTTGACCATCATATAGTTGAGAATCTCGCCCTTGAGACCAGCAGCCGCCTGTTTACTCGCAATGCCATTGACAATGCCAGTAATGAACGTCTTGTGGGGCTCCTCCAAGCCTGAGTATACGTCCACCAATCTCTTGGTGAAAAATGTCTCGTCTTTCTCCGAGAGATTGGCCTCCTTCAAAATTGACGTAAGCGTTGCTGGAGTGTTATTCACGTCCGCCGGCTCATTCGTTACCAAATCAGGCTTTGTTGTGGACTGAGGCTGAGACTCTGAATTACTCGCCAGAATCGACGAACTAGACAGAGTGGCACGACCCATGGGTGGTGCCGTCAGTGGAGTAGTAATTGGCCGGCGAGGAGAAGGAGTATCACTCGCTGTGGCTAGCCCGGGTAGTCTGGCTGTTCTTCTCTTCGATCTGGTCGAGCTGATGCTGGAACTGCTTGAGTCACGTGATAGTGGTGGCGGAGGACAGTCATTCCAACCCTCCATCAAGTCGCCTCTCTGGTATTTCGTCATGTTTGGCGGGTTTCCGCTGGCAGTTATGCTCGCTGTAGGGATCTATGTTAAAGCAAAATACCTCAGGTCCATGTTCTGTGCTGTGTGCAGTCGCACTGCCAAATTGGGCCCGAAGCAGCATAATTTCATGTTCCAGACGGCGAGCACGAACCATATTGGCAGTCGAAATTCGAAAGTCCTATCACTAAAGTCGTTTCATTCCGAGTTGTTTCCACGCTTATTCACGAGTTTTGAAGCAAATTGAGTGCTTTCTCAAGAAGCTCATCCACAGTGGGTCTCTCTGCAGCATTGAGAACAAGACAAACGCGGATCATGTCCAAGAGCCCGTCAGAAAACCCCTTTGTGTTTGCTGGAATCTCGTACTTCGCCTGTGAAATTGCCAAATTCAAGTTGGCACCTTGGTCGATCTCGAGCTTCTCAAATGGCGAGAATCCGAAGCAGCAGCAGTAGAGAAGACACCCGAGCGACCAGATATCGGTCAGTTCAGTAATATCGGTATTGGTAGCCACATCCAAGAGCTCAGGCGCCCGGTAGGGAAGCGTGCAATGCTCCTGGGCAAAATCGGTAAGGGTGAGCGCCTGCTGACGGGATCTTACTTGCACTCTGGCTTTCGAGCACGAACCCAAGTCGACCAAAACGGGCAATCCTTCAGCAGAAAGCATGACATTGGCCGGTTTGATGTCTCTGTGTGCATACGGACACAACTCCAGCAATTCTGTAGTGAAAGGGTTCAGGACACTGTTGTCGTCGTCTGCGGGGAGCGTGGCGTCACTCTCATCGATATTGTCGTCGTTTTCATCGACGGTTCCCACGCTTTTGTACTTGTGCATGGCCTGGACTCCACGCAACACACCAATGAAGATCTTGAGCACCTGCTCCTCGTCCATGGTGATGTTATTAAGCACATTGTAATTGATGACATCTTGCAACGACTTTTCAAAGTAGGGCAAGAGCACGTAGAACGTGCGGGAGCCGTCGTTTTCACTCACGATAGACTCGTCGATAGTATGGATGATATAAGGGGTCTTCACGGCGGCAAACCGGTGGTAGTTTTTGATTTCACGGGTCGCGTTGGCGAACGACGCATCGCTGCTTCCATAAGGGCACCGGATCTTCTTCATGGCGTACAACACATTGGAGTTGTTCCGCTGAGACACAAGATACACGTACGAGAAGCCGCCTTCACCCAAAAGACGGATAATCTTGTAGCGAGTGTTGTTGACGGTAATTGTCGGGTACAGAAGGTCAGGGAAGCATGGAAGGCACTTGGTAATGGCGGTTAGTAGGAAATCCATGATGACGGGTCGGACGAAGTGAATGTGTGAAGCGTAGTAGTGGACTAATAGTGTTGCGTTTATGCAGGATTGGATATCTCGGACATGACTACCCAGAGAAGACTGCCACACCGGCAAAGGATGACTTCTAAATAAATTACTATGTTACCAAGTGTCTCTTGAACCCATTCCTCCTCTAAAGTTCTCCAAATGCCGAGTTTTTTCCGGTTTCTCGTGCGGTGTGGCAATTGCTGAGGTCGCCTGGTGTACAGATGTTTGCTTCACATACTAGCACACAGACAATTCCTCAGTGTACTCACCACTAGTCATGAGTGACATTGGCCTCGGAATTAGGGAGAAAAGTCCCGCAGAGAAACAGAGGAACTCTCCTCGAAATGGAGAAGATTCGGCCACAGCAGACGCTGATCCGTTGCAGAAGCTAGCAGATATCGAGCTACTTCCAGACTTATTTGCACTAATACAGAGCCTAGAAAAGGGCGATATCCAGCCAAAAGATTTCAACAACAACGCGGGGACTATAAGGCTCAAGGCGAGCAATATAAGGCAATATTTGCAAGAGGTGGATGGCATTTGCGAGACTGTTGGCGAGAGATCAAAGAAAATTAAAACGATCAGAGACAGCAACCAGAACAAGGTTGAGTTCTTGAGCCAGTTTAGGGAAAGAGTGCTCAGGGACTTGGGAAAGGAGACGTAGCGCAGAAGGTATTGCCAGCAGGCTGGAATGGTGCTGATTCTATAAGATCAATGTTGGAGGTCTCTCAGGCAAAAGTGTTTGCACACGCGGAAGGAGAAGTACAATTCACGATGATGGGGTTCAGAATTTGTATGTTTCCGTGATTTCCCCTCAACTGCCGCTCCCCTTGACATTCATTCATGGGTGGAAATCACATAATGGCACAAGGGCCACAGTGTCGGACCCCAAGTTAATGTCCGGAACGAACAGAATGTGACCAGCTACCTCATGTCCAATTAATAGCAACTTCAAGACTATTTATTCACCACCCCAGGACAATGCAATAACAACCCGAATCCGTTTACGACCCCCAAGAACCCTACTACTGCCCAAACCGAAAACCTGTACGCGTGCGTTCTCGTTCCTTCATACATAGCGCATCAGAATTCCACTTCCAACATTCCACCAACACCCGTCAATGCCGAATTTGGAAATCCCGACGCCTTCTCAGCTTGTTCAGAAGCTCAAGGCAACACCAGCGCTCTCGGTTGGAATCATCATTTTCTCGTTTGTGTTTTACGCCGTCTACCCACCAGATTCCACCGCACTTCTACTTACACCTTGGGCTCCCTATGAATTGAACTTGAACGCGATCTCCTTCTACATTTTCCCCCATGTCAACTTGGTCCACTTGGTGCTCAACCTTTTCGCGTTGTTCCCTTTGTTGTCGAAGTACGAAGCCACCCACGGAACCGTGTACACTGGAGTTACTTTGAACGTAGTGGCTGTGGTGACTGCGTTGCAGTACTGTTTGGTTGGAATGTTGTTGTACCCTTCGCAAGCAGTCGGCGGGTTGCTGGGTGAGTGTTTCACGTTTTTGACTTACTATTGCTTCAAGGAACACGTCACCACGCCGGTGATTTACACTTTTAAAATCAACGGCAGAGAGGTGCTGATCCCCACGTTGTACTTCCCATTTGTCAACTTGTTCCTCATCGCCGTCTTAGTGCCTTCAACGTCGTTTTTCGGACACTTGGCCGGCATTGGCACGGGCTACTTGTTGGCCACAGACAGGGTGAACTTCATGTTCCCTCCTCTGAAGGTCATTTTGTTTATCGAGAAGAAGTTGGCGCCCGGAATCGCAAAATTGCAGCAATTGGTCAATTTCATCAAGGAAGAAGACGCCGTTAACGAAAGAGGCGTGAGCTACCAACCTATTTTCTCTTCTGACTTGGAGTTGAACACCGCAGAGAGCCAGTCGGCAGCACAGCCGTACGAATCTTTCGAAAGACGCTTGGGGACTTAATTGAGTTGTTGGTTTTGACAGATTGGGCGGAATTGAGCTTGAAGGAAGTTCTCTTCGCGACTGTATCCGACTCAGTCTGCCTAGATCACTTGTACACTAGAATGTGAACGCCAATAGAACGACGAAGTATCGTTATGGGAAACAAATTCAGCTTAATATTGGCTAAATCGAACATTTCCGACATAGTCTGAGTCGTACATGCGAAACTCATATTTTCAGTAAATAATTGCAAGTTCCAGTGGGTACCTGATCGTGGTGATTTCCCGAGGTAAGTGTGCACAAGATCAACTGACTGCAGAATCCAACAAGCCACATTTGCAAGAGAAGCTTGTAACGAAAACAGTCACAGCTTAGTATTTGATAAACTTCCAGCGATCAAAATGCAACAAATAAAATAAAAGGCTCCAGTTCTCAACCTCTGTCCTCCACACCTCCCCCATTGTTACCATTATCACACCCGTACCTCCCAGACGTGGATCCCCACACTGTTTAACCACTGTGAGCAACACACAGACGCTGTTTTCATCACCTGATCGCCTGTTCCCCAATAACCACACGCAAATTAATAAGCGCGATATCCGCAATGGCTGGTGACGCTGCTCGATTAGGTCCGCCAAAACTTGGCAAGCCGTTCGACAGGCGAAAAAAGCGCAAGCTGAAGAAAAAGAGGGCCGCTAAAGACACAACAGACCCGGCTCTACCGTCCCTTGAAACAACGCCGAAACTTCCCGAGCCGGAACCTGAATTCACTTCTCAACCTCTGGTGCCCATGAGCCCGCGGAAACAAACGCTAATGCGCCACAAGAAATCAGACACCACGATAGGAGAACCGCTGTTTGTTAGCGAGGTGAAAGAGTTGAAAAAGAACAGGAGGTCGTTGCCTCCGGCACCTGCGGTCGAGTCTGAGTATGGGAAGTTCTCATTGGACTTGTCCAACCAAAATATCGAGGACAAGGTGACGCTCTTCAAGTGTCCCTCGGCAAGAATTGTCGTGTTTCACGAGCAACTAGTCGACTCCACAGCCAATGCATTGTCTGGTACACTACTTGGCCACGGAGACTTTGAGATCTTTCAGCTTCATAACGGCGACGTGACTTACCTAGCATGTGGCCGCTCATTTGTCTATCCACTTTTGCCCAAGCTCAAGATGCTACGAACTGATAAAAACCACTTTGTGCTCCCCTTGTTGAACCCGCAGCGTTACTGGAAGATCCACATTGACTCCGAGGATGCTCAGGTTCTAGGGAACTTGGAGACCGTGCTCAAAAAAGTTGTCAACTACACGAATCTCTCGCTTCTGGAATCAGCAAGCGAGACTGCTCCATCAACGGCCCTTGACGACTCTTCCGATGGTCAGAAGTCCGCTCATTTCACTCCGCTCTTCCAAGACATCCCAGAATCCCCCCCTTCAGCTCCAGCTTCTCCAAATAACCTCAACTTATTTGTCCAAGACAACTTCCAGCTTCTGCCACCAAGGAAACCGGCTTTCAATGTTCTGCGCAAGAAATCAAACCAGTCCATCAACTCAGCACTTGCAAGCTTCAGTCTTGCGGATCCTTCCCGAAAGTTAAACTCTAATGGAAACACGAATGGAAACATCAATGGGCTGGCCAAATACAATTTACATCACCCTACTCCTGTGACACATGCAAATCCATACAGAAAGGGGAGCAAAGCTGTCTCTGACCACCACTCAGACCTGTCTTCAATGGACTCACTTTTGGACGAGTATGAGGAAAATATCTCAACCACAAAGTCTATCAACTTCAACATTTCGCGTCCGCAGTCGAGAGCCGTTTCCATCACTTCGAGCACCAATCCTGCTCCCGTGCAATACCACAGAGGGAAAGTGGCACTTTTGCCCGACAGAATGAGCAACATAGGTTCACATTACGGAACTGTGGAAGAGGAGGAGGAAATGGAAGACGAGTTCCCCAAAACGTCGCTTTCCCATTATAACAGGACCAGGCAAAATTCCCGGAGTGTGCGCTCCAGAAAATCCTCGGTCAGTGAGCTCTACAGCTCTGTCAGCAATTGGATGGAGCCTGGCACCAACAAGACAAAGCTTATTCACTCAAAATCCAATTACTCTTTGGCCAGCAAGCAAAGCACGTCGCGTCCCCCTACTTTGAATGATACCTACCGCGAGATCTACCGCTCGATCACTCTGCACAATTTGTCGCTGATTGCCTCGGGCAGAGAAAAGGATCTGAGGGCAAATGGCTCTCTCAAAAAAAAAAACAACAAACAAAATCCAAGCAAGTCAGCTGCCGGTCCATACTACTCGAAATTGCTCATTTCTGAGCAAGTCGACAGGAAGACTGGCAAGCAGGCCGAAAAGGAAAAACAGGACGGGCTTAGCCCCAACGAAGTATACCGCCTTCTCAGCAGCCGAGAACAACGACCAGGGCCCGAAAAAACCTCAGGGATCGGGCGGTTTTTCGGATGGTGAACCCGATCCGCCCGCATTTATGACTCTAACAATGTACAATAGGAACCGACAAAGAATACGTAGCTGATGATTATTATTTTTTTCAAATGTGCATTATTTTAGCGGTATGTACAGAGGTCATGAGTCGTGCAAATTTTACAACTGGGGAGCACCTGGCACAGGGTTACCGTTGGCATCCACCAAGCCCTGTTGCATCAACATCAACTGCTCATTACCAGCAGACTCAAACTGCAACCCGACACCCAACTTCGAAGCGTTCTTGGAGTGGTCGATTTCACCAGAGAACAAGATCGACACGGTTGGCAACACTCTCTTCTCCATGAAGACACCCACTTTTCCGTTGGAGTCCAACTGACCACGGAAAACAGACTGGCGGTACTCGTACTTGGCACCAATGGTGGTCTGGCCCTCGACAACTGGCTCGTAGCCAATAGGGGTACCCATCATAGTGTCAATGATTGGCTTGGCAGAAGCGGCCAATTGGGTCTCCAAACCGGCCTCAACCTTGTCGGTGACCTTTCTCCAGAAAGTTCCAACCAAAGCACCCTGCGCTTGCAAAGTGGCAGTGGCGATCCAGTTACCGGCGTTGTAACGAGCAAAGTAGTTCACGGCACTGTCTGGAGGAAGAGAGACGGCCTGTCTCGAGTACATGGACTCCAAACCAACAGCAAACTTAGAGGACAAAGATTGCAACAACGAAGCAACAGCGACACCAGTGAAGCCACCGTCCAAGTAGGAGGGGTTCAAAGTCTTGAAGTTGATCGAAAAGTCGTTGGCATGGTAGTCCTGCTCCAACTGGCACATGACTGGCTGGCCGTGGGCAATCTGCAAGGTGACTTTGGAGATGTTGTGCTCGTCCCAGCCGTAGTTGATCTTACCGCTGAAGGACAAGTCGTTGTCGACATTACCTTGGACAAAGAAGTCCTCCTTGGCGTACAAGGCGCTGAAAGCGTATGGAGGCAACGAATTGGAGCCGATCGACAACGTGTGGGAGGTCTGGAAAGCTGGGTTCAAGGAGAACGCCTTGTTCAAGTCGGCACGCAAACCGGTGAAGAAGTATTGGTTCAAGAAAACGTCTCTGTTGACCTCCTTGGAGATGTTCTCGATGGTACCTGGGTTGGTCAACCCCAACGACTTCCTGTGCTCAGAAATGTTGATGTAGACATCGTTCAAGTAGGAGAACACTGGGTTGGAAGACCACAAGCCATTCTGCTTGGGCAACTCTGGCGCCAAGTTGGGGAGCGTAGGGATGGAGATCTTGGTAAGATCGGTCAATGGCGCTTGTTCCGTCATGGTTGAGGAGTCCAGAAGTGGAGGTTCGTTTTCGGTTGTCGAGTGAGAAAAATTTGTGCGTGCGGGAGTTTACGCCGGGTGCGCGTGGGGTTTTGGTGCTCGGGGGTAAATGTGGGACTGGATCGGTTGCGGTTGGAGACGATCTGGTAGTAGCGGGGCAGAATGTCGGGAGCTGGGGTTTAGAGAATGTCAGATGGTGCTAGGAGGAAAGATGCTATGATAAATTTTGATATTTTCTCTCATTCTCCGTTTTTCTTCCTTGTTTCCTGTTTTTCACGTTCTGCTGGAGATGGGTGCATGGTTGCGCACTGGCCATATTGGACCAGGACAGATAATAGAAGCAGTTGGTTGATGCAGCTGGGAAACCCCAAACCGAGAGGAGCGCTTCCTTTTCAGATTCAAGTAAAGCTACGAGATTGCCCGTTTTTAACGGTGGCCCAAGTGGGACGCAGAGTAGTGCAATACTTGACAATTACTACCCACACTTCAGTGCTTTGCAGATGAACAAAAGTGAGTGGCAAACAGCAAAGCATCCCGTGTAAACTTCATTACCACAGTTGAAGACTCGAGACGTGATTCCCGGAGTTGCCGCACGAGTTTCCCCAATCACCTTCTTTTCATTACGTAGTCACTGGCCTCAGCTCATCTCACTGCATACACCACTGCGTTATGCGCTTACACCACAGGGGCTGCTATGCCGACAAAACGACAATCAAAAAAAAAAAAACCTGGCTCCAGCTACAAAATCGCAACCAGTTATAATTGTAGAACTGCTGGTGACAAAATTTCGGTTGGTTCCCAAAAAAAAAAGTCTCTCTTCTTGCACCCCCAGAATTCGCTCGCATCTCCCGGCTTATCGTCACCTGTGCGCGGAGGGCCATTCCCCGTCTGTCAGGTGATGCTCACTCGCTGTCGGAGTTTATAAACTACCCGAGCCTACTAGTGCATTTCAAACCCACCAGAATTTTTTTCAACAATGCCGGTTCCTGTGGTAAACGGCACGTCCAGCATCGTGCTAGGTGTCCCGGACAAGCCGCTCATGAACCAAACTGTGAACTTCTACTCGAATTTGGTCGGCATGACCATCAAGTCCGAAAAGGACTCCGTTGCTCTATTGGCGGGCGACGACAACTCCACCACCATCAAAATCGAGATCTCCGACGCCGCTGAAACGCCAGACGCCATCGAAACTGCAAAACAGCAGTGGTCCGAAACCTTCCACCAGTGTGACTGGAGATCCCGCTCGCTGCACTTGACGTTGGCGGTTAACAAGTTGAACGACTTGGTGCTGAGGTTCCAGGGGTTCAACTTCCCCGTGCAGCTCTTCCCCAACGACTTGTACCCAACAGAGGCGTACACCGTCGACCCATTGGGCCACTTGGTGGGATTCACCAGTGCTGCCAATGCGTTGACGTTGAACCCTCCCGTTGAGAAGTTGAGCGTCGAAGAACCCGAGCCCTCCTTGATGTCCACGTCGGTCTCGGAGTACTCGAAGAATATCGACACCGGCGTGGCGAAAAACAGAAACATCGCCGTCATGACGTCAGGAGGTGATGCACCAGGCATGAATGCCAACGTCAGAGCCGTGGTGAGAGCAGCCATCTATAGAGGATGCAAGGCGTTTGCAATCATGGAGGGATACGAAGGTTTGGTGCGTGGCGGTCCCAAGTATATTCGTGAAATGAGCTGGGAGGATGTCAGGGGGTTTTTGTCCGAGGGAGGAACCAATATTGGTACTGCTAGATGTATGGCGTTCAAGGAGAGAGCGGGCCGCTTGAAGGGTTGCAAGCACATGATCGAGGCGGGAATTGATGCTCTTATTGTGTGTGGCGGTGATGGCTCATTAACCGGTGCTGACTTGTTCAGAGCGGAGTGGCCCAGCTTGATTGAGGAGTTGAAGAGCAACGGCGACATCACCACCGAGCAATACGAGAAACACAAGCACTTGAACATCTGTGGAACTGTCGGCTCCATCGACAACGACATGGCCACCACCGATGCCACCATTGGTGCTTACTCGTCGTTAGACAGAATCTGCAGAGCCATTGACTACATTGATGCCACTGCAAACTCTCACTCGCGTGCTTTCGTCGTGGAAGTGATGGGCAGACACTGTGGATGGTTGGCATTGATGGCCGGAATCGCCTGCAGCGCTGACTACATCTTCATCCCTGAGAAGCCTTCGCTGTCCAAAGATTGGCAAGACCAGATGTGCGACATTGTGTCGAAACACAGAGCCAAGGGTAAGAGAAAGACCATTGTCATTGTGGCTGAAGGTGCCATCACCAGCGACCTAAAACCGATCAGCTCGAAAGAGGTGAAGGATGTGTTGGTCGACAAGTTGGGATTGGACACCAGAGTGACTATTTTGGGTCATGTCCAAAGAGGTGGTACTGCCGTTGCATACGATAGAGTGCTTGCAACTTTACAAGGTGTTGAGGCCGTCAAGGCCGTGTTGGAGTCGACTCCAGACACCCCTTCTCCATTAATCGGTATTGAGGAAAACAAGATCGTGCGGTTGTCGCTTGTGGATGCTGTTCGCATCACAAAGTCTGTTGCAGCCGCAATTGAAAGCAAGGATTTCAACAAGGCCATGTCAATGCGTGACTCAGAATTTATCGAGCACTTGAGCAACTTCATGGCCATCAACTCCGCCAACCACGAGAAGCCCACTCTTCCGAAAGAGAAGAGAAAGAAGATCGCCATCGTCAATGTTGGTGCTCCTGCGGGAGGTATGAACAGTGCAGTGTACGCTATGGCAACATACTGTATGTCTCGTGGTCACAAGCCATACGCTATTCATAATGGGTTCTCTGGTTTGTCGAGACACGAGTCTGTGCGCTCTATGGACTGGTTGGCCATTGAAGGCTGGACATCAGTGGGAGGATCCGAGATCGGAACCAACAGAGCCACTCCTGAGGATACCGACTTGGGCATGATTGCATACTACTTTGAGAAATACCAGTTCGACGGTTTGATCTTGGTTGGTGGATTCGAGGCGTTCACTTCCTTAGACCAGTTGGAGAAGGCCCGTGCTATGTATCCAAGTTTCCGGGTCCCAATGGTGTTGATCCCTGCGACCATTTCTAACAACGTTCCAGGTACAGAGTACTCGTTGGGTTCGGATACGTGTTTGAACTCATTGATGGACTACTGTGACATTGTCAAGCAATCGGCCTCTGCCACCAGAGACCGTGCGTTTGTTATCGAAGTTCAGGGTGGAAACTCTGGTTACATCGCCACGTTTGCCTCTTTGGCATGTGGTGCTCAAGTTTCTTACGTCCCTGAGGAAGGCATCGACTTGACTCAATTGGAACTCGACATCAAATCGTTAAGAGAGGCGTTTGCCTCAGAGCGTGGCTTGTCCAAGGCCGGAAAGTTGATTTTGAAGAGCACCAATGCCTCCAAGGTTTTGACCACAGAAGTCTTGGCCGACATCATGAACCTGGAGTCTAACGGCGAATTCGACGCCAAAACTGCCATTCCTGGTCATGTCCAGCAAGGTGGGTTGCCCTCTCCAATCGACAGAACGAGAGGTACCAGATTTGCTGTTAAGGCAGTCCAGTTCATTGAAGACTCTTGCGATATCATCAGCGGTCACAGAGACGATATTGACTTCCCTGTGGATGACAAGAAACTTTCGAGCACCGCCACCGTTTTGGGTATCAAGTCATCGCATTTGAGGTTCACCTCGATTAGACAATTGTGGGACTTTGAGACCGAGATCCCCAAGAGAATGCCCAAGAAGATCTCGTGGGCCAGAACGAGAGACGTGTGCGACCAGTTGGTCGGTAGAACCAAGATATCTGCTTAAGCATACCATGAAATACGACACAATTATTTTTGAAGCCAGGTGTAGAGCATGTAAACTGTAGTATATATACAAGTTAGTGTGGTGGGCCAGACGGCACTGCATGGTGGAACTTACTTCTACTAGGCTTGATAAAAAGCTGCCACAGTCAACCTCGAAGATAGTACCTAAATGGTGAGTGGTAATCAGGATTACTCGGACCTGAGAGCCTCAACATCCGAAATCGTGTCTCATTTAAAGCACTGCACCCAATCTGAGCTAAGTCTGCTCAAAAACCAGGCAATCGATTTAGAGAAACACATCAAGGCGGCTACTTCCGATGACTCCACACAATACGCGAGAAAACGCGTCAATGAGCTCCTTCACCAGCTCTGGGCCGCGGTTGATGAGGCAGACCGCCGTTTGAACCTGCGATCCTTCCAGTTTACCGGCGAACCTATTCCTCCAGAATCCAAGACGGTGTCGGCAAGAAAACCCATTGCAACAGACAATAAGGCGACTGAGGACCTCAGGGCGTACGAAGATATCGATCACAGGTCTCTCTTTCTTGATCTACCGGGCCAGGCGGTGAAGCTTGGGCTGCTAAAATACAGCCAGATTAGTGTTTGCGGGGTGTCGTCAGTCCATATCGAAGACGCCGCCAACTGTGTGATCCACGTTACCTGCAACGGGCCCGTTTTCGTCCGCGGCATGGCCAATTGCATTTTAGTGGCTAAGAGCCACCAGCTCCGGCTTCACGGCGTTGATTCCAGCATGGTTTTCGCTGAATGTGGGCGGGTAGTCATTGAGGACTGCAACCGTCTACGGTTTGGCGGGTATGTATCCAGTTCTGGCACCTTGACCGGTGCTTCGTTCGAAGTGGACGATTTCAGCTGGCCGACGAAAATGTCGGCAAGTCCCCATTATACCAAGCTTGGTCATAGCCTCCAGGTTGAGATGCCTGACTTGGGAGACGAGTGGGGGTCCGAGCTTTGGCAAGCGGTGCTTAAGGAAAATTGGCTGCACAAGAAACCTTGAGGCAATTTTAGGCAGGGCTGAGATAAGCTAGCGACTAAAATTGTAGCTGTCTCTCGGGAAGCGGAAGTTTATCGAATCCGATTGGAACGCTAGATGCCTGGCGCTGCTTCCTGGATTGAAAGAGTTTTCCGTCACGGATTTGCAGCCCTCCTTTCCGGTTCAACTTTCCAGATGGACGTATCTCAATTGCGACTAACTGGTGTGGAATGTCCGACTAAGCACCCCGGACATTATCTGAGGTGTACACCCAGGAATATCCGTGGAAAGGCAGTGCGATCTCCACTTTGTCGACCCCAACTTCATCAGCAGAGATTTGCAAGATATAGCGTCATTTTTTATAATGACATCTTTCCACGCGCCCGCCAAACATTGAGAAATCTTCTGGTAGCAACAGTTTATTCCTATGTTCGCAATTTCCCTTGGTGTCTATTTGCTGGGATTTCGCAGCCAAATTGCAGGCCCCGAACTCCGAGCAAAGTTTACCCCATATTTTCCGCGCACCTTTCTCCGGAAAGTGGGGACCACATACAAAGGAGGGGATCGCTTCGCATGTATAAAGGGAGGGTTTTTGCTGAGTGAATTTCCGCTTAGATAAATCTCCCACTACTTTCGAGGACAATAATCAGTTCCACGGTCCCAGCTGGAGAATTTTCAATTGGCGTCTTCTTGGTTCTATTGCTAGGTCTTTTCATCTGCGTCCACTCTGACAGTCGTTGCAACATTTAAAGATGCCACTTCCAGTTTTGGCCCCTACCGATTCTGACTATGTGTTCAACCCCCCTGAGGCTTGTGGCGTGCCCCTCGAAGAGATTTACGAGCGGTATTTGCCACTTCTGAAAAGAGACTATGCTGTTGCTGTTCCCGGTCTGGAATCGCCAGGTACTTCTGCTATTTACCGCAATTCGGCGGTTCAAACGCACAAGTGGAAACTCATGCCTCATCTAGACACTTTGCATGCGTTTTGGAAGCACGCGTCCCAAAATTATGCATCGCGGCCGGCTTTTTCGTCGCGTCCTTACAATTTTCACACTGGCAAGTCTGAGCCCAGGTATGTGGACACAAATTATGAGGACGTTGAGAAACAGAAAGTTGCACTTGGTTCGGGAATCTTGTTTCTTCTCCGTAACAACCCCCACAAGGATTTGACCATCGAAGCCCATCGCAAGATCGATGAACATGAAACTCACTTCTCAAGCTACGACAAGGACAATCACTCGTTTATCCTCACTTTGTTCCTGGGAAACAGAGCAGAATGGGTTTTGGCCGACTTGGCATGCTCGTCCTACTCGATTACCAACACTGTTTTGTATGACACGTTGGGTCCGGGCGCATCGGAGTACATCTTGAAGTCTACGGAGTCGCCTTTGGTCATCTGCTCTTATTCTCATGTGGAGAGGATCATCTCATATAAGGAGCGAGACCCGGAGAATTTGAGAATGCTCATTTCGATCATCTCCATGGATCCTTTGGATTGCATGTCTGTGCCTGAGGGTCAGGCATTGGTACGGCGAGCCCGTACTGCAAAAATCGAGCTTTTCGACATAAACCAAGTTTGCCAGGTCGGGAAACTCTTTCCCCATGAAGAGTTACCGTCAAATCCAAATACGGCTTACACTATAAGTTTCACTTCGGGAACGACAGGCTCAGCTCCGAAAGGAGTAGTCTTAACCCAGAAAAATGCTGCGGCGGCAGTATGTCACCTTGCCTGTTGTGCACCACATATCAAAGCAGGAACGGAATTGGCTTTCTTGCCCTTGGCCCATATCTATGAGCGACAGGTCTTGTCGTTTAATTTGGCCAAAGGTGGGAGATGTGGCTTCCCGCAATTGAACGGTACTTCACAAGCTCTTATCGAGGATTTGATCTTGTTGAAACCTACCCATATGGCGAACGTGCCTAGGGTGTTGACAAAGATGGAGAGTGCCATCAAGAACGCAACGTTGCACCTGGATCTGGCGATAGAGCGGGCGATTTACTCGAAAATCGTCGACTACAAATCCGAAAAGCAAGCGTCGGCAGAATACGCCACCGGAGAACATTGGCTTTATGACCGGATGTTCTTGCCGAAAGTTCGTCGTATCTTGGGCTTCGACAACATGAAGTGTGTTTTCACGGCACTGGCACCGATTTCTCCAGCAACCGTGAAGTACATAAAGGCTGCGCTTGGTATTGGACTTGCTCAAGGATACGGCTTGACCGAGCTGTTTGGTGCTTTCTCATTGAGCGAGATATACGAACAGAACCCAGGATCTTGCGGTCCGCCAGGCATTTGCAGTTCTGTCAGAGTTCGAGAATTGCCGTCGTTGGGTTACACACTAGATGACCCCAGGGGACCAAGTGGAGAGCTCGAGATAGCAGGGGCGCAGATATTCTCGCACTACTACAAAAACCCGGAGGAAACGGAAAAGACCTTGAAAGATGGCTGGCTTCGCTCCGGAGATGTGGCCAGAATAGATGCTAAAACCGGGCGCATCTACATCGTTGACCGCGTTAAAAGTTTCCTCAAGTTGTCTCAGGGTGAATACGTCTCTCCCGAAAAAGTCGAGAACATCTACCTCTCCAACAACCCTTTACTTACGCAGTGTTTTGTGCATGGCGACTCCATGCGCCATTTCTTGGTTGCTGTGGTTGGCGTTGAGCCCACGAAAGCGGTACAATTTTTGACGCAGCACTGTGGTGTTGGTCGGCCGGACCTTGTTGACGACAACGAAATCTTGCGGCAGCTCAATATGCAGCAAAACCGTACCAGGCTCCTTCAGGAACTCAATGGGAAAGTAAAGGGTCTTCAGGGGTTTGAGCTCATCCAAAATGTTTATGTGGAGTTTGAGCCATTGCGGTTGGATAGAGGAGTGGTGACTCCGACCGTGAAGATCAAGCGGCCCATCGCTGCGAAGTATTTCGCCGACCAGATCAAGGGTATGTACCTGGAGTCGCCATTGGTGAGCAAGCACAGACTCTAATGGAGAACTAGATGGAAAAATAGAAGGCAAGAAGACGCGAGACTAATGCACGAAGGATGCGCCTCGCTGAATTCCAGGCGTTCCACTAACACATCTGGAACTTACTGATTAGATTTCTTCTGGGGTGGCAACCCCGTACTGCCCCAGTGAAATGGTAACAAATCTCAAACCTGGCTCATACATCGGGCCAGATCTGAAACTCTAATTATGCAACATTCTCCTCTCGGCGGCAAATACCGTTTAAAAAAAGTGGAGATTGATGTTAGTCATAACTTGTGATGCCGTTTCGGCGCCGGATCTCCCGCACTAATAGTCACACTCAAGGGGCACTCCAGAAAATTGCCAAATTTGCACCCAAAGCCCCAATTTTGGAGGTTTCGCGTGGAGAAAAAACTCGAGTGACATTGCGGTCACTTCACGCTGGTGGGGAGACCACTGGCAAACTAAAACGGTCATCATTTTCTCATCACGGTGCCAGATATTTTGGAACGTGTTGGTCCCGTATGACCCCTTATCAGCCTGAAACAAAGTGGGTTGCCACACGGGGATGCTGCACGGCATTTTTATTTTTCTTGCAACGGGTAACGCAGACGCACCCACGAGTGGCTGCCGCGACTACCCGCCACTACCCGCGACTAGCCGCGCATAGCCGTCTCTAACCGTTCGAGGCCACACCGTGCCACAACCCAAGCCTGTTGACACAGAAAATTATTTGCAGCATATAAAGACCGTGTAGTTCCCTCTCTGGACATTCTGATTTCTGTATTATCCCTCCAAAATGGCTCCTGTTATTACTAGACCTCCCTCGGACGACAACATCTCAGCGTCTTACAACGAGACGATTCCCTTGGGTGAATACCTCTTCTTAAGAATTGCCCAGGCCAACCCCAGATTGAAGTCGATCTTTGGTATTCCAGGCGACTTCAACTTGGCGCTCTTGGAGCATTTGTACTCGGACTCCGTTGCTAAAGGAAAAGAGATGGAGTTCATAGGCATCTGCAACGAGCTCAATGCGGCATACGCTGCAGACGGCTACTCCAAAGTGATTCAAGGGTTGAGTGTTTTGATCACCACTTTCGGGGTTGGCGAGCTTTCTGCGTTGAACGGAATTGCCGGTGCATACGCTGAGTTTGCTCCTGTTCTTCACATTGTGGGAACATCTTCAACCAAACAGATCACACAAGCCAGAAACGCAACTGCAAAGGACGTGGTCAACGTGCACCACTTGATCCAGAACAGAAACGCCTTGATGGCCCCAGACCATGACGTGTACAAGCACGCTGCCGAGCACTTCTCTGTGGTTCAAGAATCCTTGACTGGCGAACATATTGCTGAGGACTTGGCGAAAATCGACAGAGTGCTTTCGACCATTTTGAAAGAAAACAGACCAGGATACCTTTTCGTGCCCAGCGACTTGCCTGATAGACCCGTGCCCAGATCCTCCTTGCAGGTGCCTTTCAGCACTGAAGAGCTCAACAACGAAGCTCTTTTGGGTCAACTTTCTGACAGAATCTTGCGCAAGTTGTACAACTCGCAAAGACCATCGATCATCGGTGATGCTTTGGCCACTCGTTTTAGAGCACAGGAACCGCTCACTAAATTCGTCGAGAGCATGCCTGCCAACTTTGTCAAGTTGTTCTCCACAGCTATGGGCAGAAACATCAACGAGACCTTGCCCAATTTCGTTGGTGTGTACCAAGGGTACCTTTCTTCCAACAAGGAGATTGTGAATTCTTTCGAGAACAACACCGATTTCGTGTTGAGTCTCGGGTCGTTGAACAACGAAATCAACTCCGGCAGATACTCGGTCGACAAGAAGAATATCGCCGATTGGGTGGATGTGCACCCGGACTATGTGTTGATTGACGAGGAGTATGTCAGCTTGAAGAATGACAACGGTGAGAGAGCGTTCTCGATTTGTGACTTACTCACGAGATTGGCCAACGACTTCAATGCCAGCAAGTTCGTTCACAACGACGGTAAGGTCAACAACATCGATTACAAGTACATCCCCAAGTTGCTTTCTGCAAACGACAAGGGCGACGCCAGAGTCATCACGCAAAACAAATTGACCGACTTCTTCAACAGCTACTTGCAACAAGACGACATTTTCGTTGTGGAGACGTGCTCGTTCTTGTTTGCCGTGTCTGACCTCAGTTTCCCAACGGGAGTTGACTTTTACTCGCAAAACTTCTATGGGTCGATCGGATACGCTTTGCCCGCCACTTTGGGTGTTTCTCGTGCTGTGAAGGACTTGGGGTCCAAGCGCAGAGTGATCTTGGTGCAAGGCGACGGATCAGCACAGATGACGATCCAGGAATTGTCGTCGTACTTGAGGTACGACATCCAGCCACCAAAGATCTTCTTGTTGAACAACGAGGGCTACACCGTCGAGAGAATCATCATGGGTCCAACGAGATCGTACAACGACATCCAGGACACCTGGAGATGGAGGGATTTCTTCAAGATCTTTGGTGACGCGAAGGGCGCAAAGCACGTGAGTACTTTGATTGGCGAAACCCACCAGTTGCAAGAGCTACTTGACCGTGCAGACTCGGGCAAAATCGAGATGAATGAGGTGTGTTTGCCCAAGCTCGATGTGCCTTACCGCTTTGAGAAAATGTTCCACTAGGGGAGTCTGGGCCTGGAAATGTGGTTGACTGTTTTTGGAAGGTAGCAACGCTGCGAACAATAGGCCGCTAATTTTGCGCTTTCAACTGGCAGCCACAGCGGGTCAGTGGTTCCCGTGTTTTTGTTCGGGCACAGTTGCGGAATTTCGCTCCGACTCCACCCTTTCGACAGGTACGCATTGGTGTGGAAAGATCGGCTGCAAACGGGGAACCCTGATAACAAAGGTGGGGAGCAAGCCATCGGCCTTATCGCTAACGCTCGACTTCAGTCAAGTAAAAAAAGTTAATAAATATTGCATTTCTGGTTTCAACTTCGGCGTATTGTCCACTTGCGGAATTTCCAACCGACATTTCCATTCGTTTTCGGTGGTCCTTTCAAGGTTACCGCGAAGGCTGTTAATGGCTCGGCAGTTTTCGCTTACCCCACATTTTCGCGCCTTGAATGTGCCGAGGGAGGGGCCCTATTTTCATAGAATATATATAGCCATCAGAGCCCCACCAATATTTGCAGGTTTGATTTCAAGTTTGATTTCTAGTTTAGCTGTGAGGTTTACTGCAAGAAGCTGAAGCTTACCCTTAACCCGATTTCGCCAACCACAACCTCAGCGTTCCCCTCCTCGGTCCTTTAAAAAATACTCGGAGTTTTCTGCAGCGAACATTCTCACCGTCTGAAAATGGGTCTTCCAGTCGTGGCGTCTGCCTCGTCAGAATATGTGTTCAACACCCCGGAAGAAACCGGCGTGTCCATGGAGCAGATCTTTGAGAAATATTTGCCGCTTCCAAACAGCGATTATGCTGTTCCGCTCGCTGGTCTGGATGGACCAGGCTACTCCTCAGTGTACCGCAACGTGGCGGTTAAAACCACAAAAAAAGCGTTGATGCGCCATTTGGACACCTACCACGGGTTGTGGAAGAATGCCGCCAAGCATTTTCCCTCGAGACCGGCGTTTGCCTCGCGGCCCTACGACTACCACACGGGCCAGTCTGAGCCTCGGTACGTGACCACCACTTTCGCCGAAGTTGAGCAACAGAAGCAAGAGCTTGGCGCAGGAATCTTGTTTTTGCTCCGTAACAACCCGTACAAGAACCAGGACTTGGAGCCCCACCGCAAGATCGACTCGCATGTGGCCAATTACGCCAGCTACGACAAGGACAACCTCTCTTTTGTGGTGACGTTGTTTCTGGGCAACCGAGCAGAGTGGGTGTTGGCCGACTTGGCGTGTGTTGCTTACTCGATCACCAACACCGTCTTGTACGACACCTTGGGCCCCACTGCATCCGAGTACATTTTGGAGCTCACCGAATCCCCCATGGTCATCTGTTCTTACGCTCACCTCCGGACAATCATTTCGTTGAAGAAAAGCTTCCCTGAGAAGTTGGCGGCGCTCATTTCCATCATCTCAATGGACCCCTTGGACTGCATTTCTGAGTCTGAGGGCCAGGCTTTGGTGGCTGAGGCTCGTGCTGTTCAGATTGAGTTATGTGACTTGAACCAGGCCTGCGGGATTGGGCGTCTCTTCCCTCATGAGGAATTGCCTCCTTCGCCAAAGACTACCTACACAATCAGTTTCACGTCGGGGACGACGGGCTCGATGCCAAAAGGGGTGGTGTTGACGCACGAAAGTGCAGCCTCGGGGATCTGCTTCATTGCCTGTTGCGTGCCGTATGTTAAGGACGATTCGGAAATGGCGTTTTTGCCGTTGGCCCACATCTTCGAAAGACAGGCGTTGGCGTTCAATTTGACCAAAGGCAGTCTTTCGGGCTTCCCCCAATTAAACGGAACGCCTTTAACTTTGCTTGAAGACTTGAAGTTGCTCAAGCCAAAGCACATGGCCAACGTGCCCAGGGTGTTCACCAAGTTCGAGAGCGCTATCAAAAACGCCACGTTGAACTCTGATCTGGCAATGAAAAGGTCACTTTTTACGAAGATGTTCGAGACGAAGGCTGGTAGGCAAGCTCTGGCCGAACACGCCAAGGGACAGCACTGGGTGTATGATCGGTTGTTCTTGCCCAAACTTCGCCAGGCGTTGGGGTTCGACAACATGGAGTACGTGATCACGGGCCTGGCGCCGATCTCGCCTCTGACGGTGAAATTCATGAAAGCTGCTCTTGGGATTGGCTTTTCGCAAGGTTACGGGTTGACCGAGTCGTTTGCTGGATTTTCCATAAGTGGAGGGTATGAACAGACTCCAGGCTCCTGCGGTGCACCGGGTGTCTGCAGCACAGTCAGGGTCCGTGAATTGCCATCTTTGGGTTACACTTTAGACGACCCCAGGGGACCAAGTGGAGAGCTTGAAATTCTGGGCCCGCAGATCTTCACTCACTACTTCAAGAACCCAGAGGAGACCAGCAAAGTGTTAAATGACGGGTGGTTTGCGACTGGTGATGTGGCGAGAATTGATCGTACCACTGGCCGTCTTTACATTATCGACCGTGTGAAGAACTT
Source organism: Sungouiella blattae (assembly GCA_003706955.3). Classification (NCBI taxonomy): domain Eukaryota; kingdom Fungi; phylum Ascomycota; class Pichiomycetes; order Serinales; family Metschnikowiaceae; genus Sungouiella; species Sungouiella blattae. Next base: position 629,999 of record PPMS03000003.1, on the reverse strand, counting down.
CTTCAAGTTGGCCCAGGGAGAGTATGTCACGCCAGAGAAAGTTGAAAACGTCTACCTTTCGGGAAATCCTCTTCTCACCCAGTGTTTTGTGCACGGGGACTCATTGCGGCACTTTTTGGTGGCTGTAGTTGGCGTGGACCCCGAAAAGATCGTCAAGTTCTTGACCCAGAACTGTTCAGTGAGCAGAGCCGAGCTTACGGGCGAGAAGGAGATTTTGCACCACGCAAACAAGAAGGAGAACCGGACGCGCTTGCTTCAGACGTTGAACTCCAATGTCAAGGGTCTTCAAGGGTTTGAGCTTTTCCACAACTTGTATGTGGAGTTCGAGCCGTTGAGATTGGAGAGAGACGTCATCACTCCTACGGTGAAGATCAGACGGCCCATTGCGGCGAAGTACTTCAACAGTCAGATCGAGAGTATGTACGAGGAGGCGTCATTGACCAGCAAGCAGAAGCTTTAGAGCCATTGCCGGTGTTGTTGGCATTATACTCCCACTTAAGTTATTCAGAAATACACACTAGACTGAAAACCACAACAGAAGAGCCAGCAATGTTGAAAATGATTTCAGCTGAAACAAGAAAAGAATAATAAAGAACAGGATTGACGAACATAAATAAAAATAAAAGAAAGTAAAAAAGAAAACGAAGTAATAAAGAATACAGTTCTGAGAAAACAATCAATCGTATTTAGTCTGAGTATCCCAGTACTAGTGCAATCCGGTGTCGTGCGCGGCCCGCGACATTACGCTCGTGAACTTCGAAGACCTTGCAAACATTTCAGACATAGACACCAAATGGTAAGTTAACCACCAATCCGCAGAAAATTGAAACATATGACTAACATTTCCAAGGCCACCACTATATCTACCTCGTCTGCGCAATCGCGTGACCAGAACGGTCTCTCGTTGATCGCCTCGCATTCCCACATTTCGGGCTTGGGTTTGGACGACAACTTGGTCCCTAAAGAATCGGCACAAGGCATGGTTGGCCAGCTTAAGGCCAGAAGAGCCGCAGGACTCATCTTGAAGTTGGTTCAGGCAGGTCAAATCGCCGGAAGAGCCGTTTTGATTGCGGGACCTCCCTCAACAGGTAAGACCGCCATAGCTATGGGATTATCGCAGAACTTGGGCCAAGATGTGCCTTTCACTGCAATTGCTGGCTCTGAAATTTTCTCGTTGGACTTGTCCAAGACCGAGGCGTTGACCCAGGCGTTCAGAAAGTCAATTGGAATCAAAATTAAGGAGGAGACCGAGATCATCGAGGGTGAGGTGGTTGAGATCCAGATCGACCGCTCCATCACTGATGGCCACAAGCAGGGTAAGCTCACCATCAAAACAACCGATATGGAGACCATCTACGAGCTCGGCAACAAGATGATCGAAGGCTTGACCAAGGAGAAAGTTTTGGCTGGAGATGTTATCTCCATCGACAAGGCATCGGGGAAAATCACCAAATTGGGCAAATCGTTCACCAGAGCAAGAGACTACGATGCTATGGGACCCGAGACCAAGTTTGTGCAGTGTCCTGAGGGCGAATTGCAGAAAAGAAAAGAGGTGGTCCACACCGTTTCGTTGCACGAAATTGACGTGATAAATTCGAGACAGCAAGGATTCTTGGCTTTGTTTTCCGGTGACACCGGTGAAATCAGATCAGAGGTGCGTGACCAGATCAACACCAAGGTTGCCGAGTGGAAAGAGGAAGGCAAGGCCGAGATCGTCCCCGGTGTGTTGTTCATTGACGAGGTGCACATGTTGGACATTGAATGTTTCTCTTTCATTAACCGCGCCCTCGAAGATGACTTCGCCCCCATCGTGGTGATGGCCACCAACCGTGGAGTGTCGCAGACTAGAGGAACAAGCTACAAGTCTCCACACGGTGTGCCATTGGACTTGTTGGACAGATCCATCATTATCCACACACAAAACTACACAGCGGACGAGATTAGAACGATTTTGTCCATTCGCTCGAACGAGGAAGAAGTTGAGTTGACCGCAGAAGCATTGGAGTTGTTGACCAAGATCGGCCAGGAGACCAGCTTGAGATACGCTCTGAACTTGATTTCGGTTTCGCAGCAGATTGCTCAAAAGAGAAGATCTCAGAGCGTCGACTTGGTCGACCTCAAAAGAGCCTACACGTTGTTCTTGGACTCTGAACGGTCGGTTCAGTTTGTGTCCGAGTTTTCTAATAAATTTATTGACGACAATGGGAACGTGCTGTTAGGGCTGAATGGCAAGGCGGACGACGACAAGATGCAGACCGACTAGATCGAAAGTGTACGATATAAAATAAACAGGATAGTATTGATGCATGGCTGGGACTAAGTACCCTTGGTGTTCAAGATCAAGGCGATAATCAACCCGTACAATCCCAAAACCTCGGCGAAAATCAAAATCAACACAATTCCGACAAACAACCGGGGCTGGTGCATGAACTGTCTGACACCTTCGTCACCCACAACTCCAATGGCATAACCGGAAGCCAAGCAGGAGAAGCCAACTGAAAGTCCACATGCCAAGTGCATGGTGCCTTTAAACAATGAGTATTCTTCGGATGGGTTCATTCCTCCGGCAATCAACACCGACACAACCAACCCGTACACGGACAAGATACCGGACAAGACGACAGGAATCAACGATTTCATGATGAGTTCTGGCTTGAAGGTACCAATTCCAGAAATACCTATGCCCGACTTGGCGGAGCCAAACGCTGCTCCAACACAAGAGAAGATCATTGATGCGGCACAGCCAGCAAAACCTAGAAAAGGTGCGAACAATGGGGTGAGCTCGTCATTGGCGGAGCTCATGTTGTAAGTAGGGCAATGTTGGTGGGTAGCTGGAGCGGTTAGAATATCGAGATAAATTATTGCACCTCGGAGAGCGGCGGGTCGTGCCGCGCCCAGAAAATGGCAAGGGTTCAGTGAGTGCAGCAATGTGCGGGAGTGAATTTCGATTTGAGTAGTTCGAGGGTCATATTGACGCTTGAGTAGCGGAATTGCCTAGTCAATTTCCAGTTCAAGACTTCGATTGCTACCAGTTATTGCACCCTTGTCTATGCGGCCTCTGCCGTGGTATCGGATGTACGGGTGTCTGTGGGGTGCCTCGCGCTTCACGCATACTAACCATAATACAACATCTCCCACAACATGAGTGCCAACCAACACTACGAAAAAATCCTGCTCTCCAAGCAGGACTTGGCACATCTCTACCGCCAGTTTGTGGTGGCGTCCCACGCAAAAATTGAGCACCACCTCCCCGTCTCTGACCGCCACGACCCGCTCCGAATAGAGGTGGAAAACATCGTCAATGATCATCTAGCAGAGGCGTTTGAGATGGCAAAACTGGCTTTTGTGGTGGACGGGCGCGATCTAGGCGAGGATGATGTCCTGATAAGGGAGTTGCTCTCGCTACAGCCGTCAGAGGAGGTGTTGCCTTTCGACACTGAGTTGAACCACAAGTTGAGGTCCATCATCCAACAAGTCGAGAAAGAAACCACCGAGGTCACCAGGCTTCGACGGGACTTGCCGCAGCAGGCGAAAGACGCGTATGAGCTGCTCGTGTCCGCCACCGATCAAGAGGTCACGACTATCATTAAGGAATTGTCAGATTCTGTACCCCTGCAAGAAGAGGCGGTCCCGTCATTCGAGGAGACGGTTCCAAACGCCAACGAGATCGTGGGTGAACTCGAGGAGAGTATCAAGAGCCTCTACGAGCTCAAGACTGCCCTACCGAAGCACCAGGCCCAGTTGAACTCGCTCAATGAGACGATACAGTTCTTACAGGATAACTACAACAGGCAGCAGGCGGAGGCCAGACTCAGGAGGTAAAATGGGAAAAAAATGGAGCAAGTGCAGCTGAACGGGACAACAGCCGCCAGATTCGTGCAAAAGAATGCGTATATAATGGGAATGGATGCACTGGTTCCAAGTGCGTACAACTCGCGGGTGGTATCTCACACTAATACAAGCAGGTCACCACAGCATGGTATAATCTCTCACTTCAAATCACTTTCTCCAAATCTCTCAACCTCTCTAATTCTTATCACTGATTCTGTTCCTCGAGTTTCATTTTACATTTATTTATTTTTTTTTTTTGTTCCTTGCCCTTTCTCAATGCGCAGTGTTTATTGTGGATTTCGCCCAATGCGGAAACATCATTGAATCCATGCTACTACCACAACGTAAACTCCCACCACCAAACGCCTCCTCTTCCTCAAGGCAATGGCGTCCCCCATCAGAAACATAGCGTCACGCTATCTAGACGCTTTGGAGGACTCGACCCCTTCGCGAATGCCATTGTCGTCCAGCTTGAAGTTCAACTCCAAGACAAACCTCGCCAAGTCGAAATTCGACTCCCCCAACCTAGACGACTTGGCCAGGCAGATGAACATCGAGACCCCGGTGAAGAGCTCTTTATACCGCTCGAATTTCGATGCGAGATCAGCCACGGTGTCGTCGTTCAAGACCACTCCTGTCAGCAGGTCCAACTCGAGGACGGCGTCAGAAATCGGCGGGCAATTGACGAAATCGGCCACAGATAAGACTCCAGCAGCTCCGTGTGCCAAAGACAGCAAAGGATACGAGTACTTGTGCCGGATCCAGGCCATCAAAAACTGGCTTCAGGGAGTGTTGGGCCAACGGATCAGCCAGGAACCAGCCGAGCTCATCTCGTACATCCAGAACGGCATCCACTTGGCACACTTGGCCAATGTGTTTCTACCTGTGAAGAAGTCCGTGTACACCAACGACTCCAAGCTCGAGTTCAGGCACACCGAAAACATCAACCGGTTCTTCAAGTTGCTCCACCACCTCAACATCCCAGACTTGTTCCGGTTTGAGCTCACCGATCTCTACGACGCCAAAGACGTGCCTAAGGTGTGGTTCTGTCTCCATGCCATGAGCTACATCATCCACGAAATGGACTCAAGTTACCCTACCATGGAGAACTTGGTGGGCAAGCTAGAGTTCAGTGAAAGTGACCTCAGGACGGCAAACAGGGCTCTTCTAGGCCACAACTTGCCCAATTTCGCCAGTGCTGACCACGAAAACAGCGCCTCTCCAGGCAGAAACTCCTACATGACGAAAACATTGACGATGCAGACTCCTGTGAAGCCAGTGATACCTCCTCGGCTGACCACCAACACCGACACCGAGAACCCGTTCAGGGACCTGACCAAGTCGCTGCTTACTTCGAAAGCGTACGAGTTGAACAGTGTTCGCAAGCCAGACTTGTCTGTGCCAGCTTATAAAACCCCAGAAGCAAGTCCAATTGCATCATACTCTCCACCAACAATCGACTCTGCAAGCTCAGGAGAGTTGGACTCCTATGTGGCGAACGTCATCAAGTTACAGGCGTTGTCAAAAGGTGCCATGTTCAGATATAAGATGTTTGTTGACAAGATCATGCTCAGGTCGTATGATTCGGAGTTGACCCAACTTTTCTCTGTGATCAGAGGAAATATGAGCAGAAGTCACACAGTGCATCGCCACCGAAACGAAATACTCCTCTTCGAAGACAGGATAGTTGCATTGCAGTCGATTGCACGGAGCAACCTCCTGAGACGGTTTTTGGGTTACAGTTTCAGCTCTCAAGATGAAAAAACCGTCAGCAAACTCCAGTCCGTTGCACGTGGCACTTTGGTGAGACAGCGGGTCAAGACCATCAAGAAAACCTTGTCTGACAATAAGGAAAAACTTGTTCAGCTCCAATGTGCCATCAGAGGCACAAAAGTCCACCACAGGGTATCTACCGTTGCACCTGCAAGATGGAGAATCGAGGACTCTGTCACTAGTCTTCAGTCGGTCTGCCGCCGTGCTTTGTACCACAGAAAGACAAACATTTCCTCTCGCTTGAACGGCGAGGATGTCACCCAACTCCAAGCAGTCATCAGAGGTGGGCTTGCCAGAAATCAGGTGAGAATTTACTTGAGGACTCTCAGCAGGGAACGCAACAACTTGAGGGATCTCCAAAGCATTGCCAGAGGTGGTGTTTTGAGAACAAGATTGTGCAACAACGTGTTGATCACTTTGCTTGGAGAGGATCTCAAGATGAACGAGTTGTTTGCAAAAGTGAGAGGGAATGCACTCAGAAGACACGTCGATTACAAGAAAGCTGTGCTTGAGTATGTTGCCGACTCCGAAATAGTTCCTCTCCAGTCTGCGTTCAGAGGTATCTTGGTGAGGTTCCAGAAGGACATCGACTTGGAAGATATCTACGAGCATGTGAACCCAATCATCACTTTGCAAGCTAAAATCAGGGCCAACTGGGTGCAAAATGACTTGAAGTCGATGGAGTCTCATTACACCAGAAATGTCGACAATGTCATCAAAGCTCAATCCATTCTCAAGAGCAAGTACACCCAGAATGCGTACAAGGCATTGATCAACGGTAAAAACCCACCCGTTGGAGTGTTGAGAAATTTCGCCTACTTGCTTTCAGACAGCGGCGCAGATTTCCTGGAAGAGATGGAGTTGAGCAACTTGAAGGACCTCATTCTTGAGAAATCCAAGCACAATGAAGAGTTGGAGCTGCAGATCGAAAACTTGGACATCAAGTTGAGTCTTTTGGACAAGAACAAGATCTCTGTTGAGGACTTCATGAAGCAAAACAACAAGTTCAAAGCTTACAAGCCTGTGCAGCCGAAGAGCCTGAACGCCAAAAGCTTAGAGAAATTGAACACCTCGGCGAGAAAGAGAATCGAATTGTACCAGTCGATGTTCTACTTCTTGCAAACCAAACCAGCGTACTGGATGAGACTCTACAAAGAGCATTCCAGCGGTGAGCGGGACGACACCATCAAGAAGCTCCAGTACCATATTCTTCTGATGTACCTGATTCTGAATGGCTCGGTGAACTCGCACTCCAGAGAGGAGTTCTTCTTCTTGAAATTTGTTTGTTCTTTAATGGAGAACGACATGAGCAGAAGCAGGAACATTGCCGACATCACCAAGGCCAAGTCAGCGTTGTGGATCGACTATATCATCGACTTCAACAACCATGTCTATCAAAGAATGCACCTCAAGCAGCTTTTCGGCAAGATGGTGGCAAAAATCATCGACGACGATGAGCTCACGTTCGAGTCGGACCCATCGATCATTTACAACAACCTCAGAGAGAAAGAAACGAGAGTCCACGGATCTTCTAACAAAAAGATGATCATCACACCCCAGGAGGCCATCCAGGACCAAGAAGTGTCGGCTGCGTTCGTCAGGAACTTAATTGCATTGAGAGAGGCTTGTGCCGATACGATGGAGATAATCCACCTGTCAATTTCCGACATTCCACTTCATGTGAGAATACTAGCGAAAGAGGCGTACCTGCTCTCGTTGATGCAATTCCCTGACCAGTCAGAACAGCAGCACCTTGCAGTTGCCGGAGTGATTCTCATCAAGCATTATGTGAGCAACATTTTCCACTTCCCAGAGAATTTCGGATACTCAACGAAAGACCCATATGCGACCGCTGTTGGGTCCCCCAGCTCTCTGGCGCAGAACTTGAAGGATCTCAGCAGGGTGTTGTTGCAGATCTTCTCCATGAAGCCATTCAGTGACAACTTCATGAAGCCATTGAACGAGTACGTGACTTCGTGCGTTGATTCCACCAGGTCTGTCATTAAGCTGGTGATCGACGTCAAACTGCTCGAGATTGAGTACGAGATGAACGACTATGACGATATTGTCTGCCACCTGAAACCGCAGTTGACCATGAAAGTGAGCGACATGATCGCCATCGAGAAGTTGATCACCTCGAACCTTGAAGTGGTGGCGCCAAGCTTGGACGACCAGTTGAACACGATTGCCAACGAGTTGAACAATGTGGTGAACTCTGCTGATGATTTCGTCACCTTGACGGAAATGGGCAGTCTCACGTTGATGTTGACCCCAAAAACGCAAGAGGACACGGTTGCCGACTCAAGGGTCAGAACGCTACTTGCTCAAGCCAAACGCTGTTTGCTATACATCATCAGAGTACAAGAGGGAGACGATCTTTTGGAGCTTTTCATCCATGGCATCAAACCGGTGCACGAGGAGAAGTTCAGGAAGATCATCGAAACCGAGAACGACGGGTCTCTTGCAAACTCATCGGAGATCAACCCGTACAGAAAATCCTCCTTGGGTGACTTGACAAAGATGAGCTACATCGACTTGAAGAAATTGGCATTGAAGGTGATTCTTCAGTTGGAGAGTCTCCATATCGTCTCGAGAAAAAACTCGTTCCAGGAACTCTTGAACCTGATTGTTGTCGACATCAAGACAAAGGACTCACAGCGTACATCGCGCAAGTCTCAGTTGAAGATCGCAAACCAAACTGTCAACAAGTTGCTCGAGAAAGAGAAATTCTTGAAACGCCAGTTGCAGGACTACGAGAGTCACATCGAGAAGATTCTCAGCGACTTGCAGCTCAAGCCTAAGGAAAAGAAGATCTTCAACATCATCCCGGTGTTCAGCAAGCAGTACTTCTACCATCGCCAGCTCAAAAAGAACAACCGCTTACCCAAATTCGGCTCCTACAAATACTCAGCCAAGAGGCTCATGGACCAAAACGTGATCTCCGATTTTGGAGGCGAACTCGTTGCCAAATATGCATCGAGCTCCAAACTTGACTTCATGTTCAGTTGCCACAAGCAGGGGATCTTTGTCATTGAGGCAGCCAATGGGTCGGTGACGATTCCTGGTGCGTGTGGGTCGATCACTTTGGATGATCTCTTGGACCATCAATACGAAAAGAGAAAGACTTGGAATATGTTCAACGGGATGGTCACATTCAACACCGACAATTTCTCTGCGTTGATCTTCAGGAAGTTCTACGACATCAAGAGGGACTGAGCACGATCATGTCTATTGTATAAAAGCACGTAATATAACATCACTTCTTCAAGAGTTCGTCAATCTTCTTCTCTAGCAGCTCGATCTTGTGGTTTTTCTCGAGCCCGCTCTCAGTCAAGACGGTGACTTGCTTTTCCAAGCTCTCAACAAGCTTCGCGAGTTTGTCCACAGTAGCTCTCAAAGTAGGCTGGCCCGCCGAAGGTGTGGTTTCCGAAGATGGCTTGGTCTCCTTAGATTCGACCTTCACCTCTTTAGGTTCCTCTTTCTTTGGCTCAACCTTTGGCTCAACCTTTGGCTCAACCTTTGGCTCAACCTTGGGCTCCTCTTTCTTTGGCTCATCCTTGACGATAGGTAGTTCCTTCTTCTCTGGAGATGGGCTCGCCTTTGGTACCGACACCTCCTTAGTCTCTGATTCCTCTGGCTTCTTCACTTCCTCCCAGTCGTCATCCTTGGACTCCTCAATTCTCTTGGAGTCTTCATCATCAGACTCGTCAACAACCTTGTTGAGGAGGTTGTCCACCTTGTCCGAGGACTTCAACACGTCATCCACGTTTGCCTTCTCCTGAGGTGGAGTCACCTCCTTCACAGGGGTAGCAGCAGGGGTAGCAGCCTTAGGGGTAGCGGGAGCTGGGGTGCTCTCCTTCTCAGTCTTCTTCTCAGAGATGCTCACTGCCGGAGTGGAGTCCCTGACCTCAGGCGAAGTGCCGTCGTAAACTGACTCCATGTTAACCAACAAGGGTCCGTTCACGGACTTCCCACTGAACCAATCAGCGGCAGAGATAGCTGGCTTGTCTGAAGGTGCATCGGGATAAATGTCCTCCTGGAACAACTCGGACTTTCTGGGCACAATGAACGAGATGGGCTCCACCGCGTGGTCGTTGACTGTCTTGAACGACTTCAAGATCTCGTTCTCTCTAAGGTTGACTTTGATCTTTGGAGCAGACGCAAACCCTCTCTGAGGATCAGTAGAAGAGTACTGCGACAACTCGTAGAGCTCATCGTTGTCGTACTCGTAGTAACGGATGTTACCGTCACCCTTGCCGGCCAAGTACAAGATGGAGTTTGACTCGTCGTAGATGGGGATCAACACACCAGAGGACGAGTCAATGACCAAGAAGCCATCAATTGGGCCCTTTGCAATGTCATTCACGTCCCAGATGCCGACCTGTCTGTCCGACAATCTGGAGAATCCAGTGGTCAAGATCCGGTCGGTGTTGCCCAACCAGACCACTCTAGAAGGCTTGGCGCCCGTGTGGCCCGCACCTTCCGAAATGACTTTGCCGCTTCTAATGTCCCAGATGCGCAACTTCTTGTCTCTCGACGTGGTGGCCAAGAGCGAGCCATTGTAGTTGAACGCAAACGACGTCACCAAATCCTTGTGGGGCAAGGTGATCTCGTCCTTGCCCGTCTCGACGTTCCAGATCTTGACCGTGTAGTCCAACGAGCACGACGCCAACACATTCTCCGCGCAAGGGTGGAACTGAACATGGCCCACTTTCCTGGTGTGGCCAGAAAGTACCTTGGAAGGCTCCACAATGTCCTTGACCTTATCGTCGGCGTCCACGTAGTGGTGGAACGAGTAGTCCTCAGGGATGTCCCACAACAAGATCTTGCCGTCCTCCGAACAACTCACCACCTGCTGCTCGTTGAACGGGTTCACGGCGGTGTCCAACACCGGTCCCTTGTGTCCACGGAACAACGGCACGGTATCTGGCGCTTTGCCCACCTCATTGAGCGGAATCACGGCAAATGCTCCGCCACCGGAAGCGTCCCAGTTGACAAAAAGGTATTTCCCGTTGGTGTTGATGATGTTGGAGTCCCAGGCGTTCTTGGTGATCTTCAAGTTCTCGTAGGTCAACTCGCGCTTGGCGGCCTGGCCAAACACGTGTCTGTACTTGGACGCTCTGACAAATTTCCCGCTGGGTGTTAGTGGGGGTCCAACTGGTGTGGTGGGGGGCACAATTACTTACCTCATGGCTGATGAAGTTGGTGGTTGTTGTGGACGTTTGGAGTGTATATGTTGCGGGCGCGGAGTACACTGGCACAGGAGTGGAAGTGAGGCTGGAACTGATTTTCCCGCTTGCTGACAGTTTTTTTTTTATTATTTTCCTTTGTCTTTTCGATGCTTGCAACCTCTTCTTCTTTTCATGTTTTTCGTCTTGGTCTACTGACTCCCTACTCCTCTAGCCCGTGGCCCCCATCTCGCTGTCTGTGACTATCATGTCAAATAGATCTGGCTGCGATAACTGGTCGTAGACCTCACGCCGCTTCGCCTCCACCACCTGGCGGCAGTTGACTAGTTCGAAAACGCTGGTGCCTTTTAGCGCCCCAATGGCCGCGTTTCTACTATCTTGTTGCCAAATTGCAAGTTTGTCTCCGTCGGCGCTCTTCCACTTATTCCACGCGGCAAACACCTGGTCTGGGTTTTCGCCCAATTGCGTCGCCAACAACTTCTGCAACTGGGTCTCGCCGGGAACCCCTTCTTCTGGCCATTCCGTTGGCGGTAGGTGCACCGCCACCATCTGCGTGAACGTCTTGCACCCGCCAATTTCACCGCCTGAGAGCTTGGTGAGAAACCACTCGTTTGCTCGGACACTCGCGGAGATCCGCGTATCTCGCTGCTTGCGCCGCTGCTTGTTGCGCTCCCTGACGTCTTCTTTGGCGTTGTAGGCACGTGACGCCCTTTGGCGGCCTTTTTTAAGCTGAGCCAGTCTTGTTTCATCGAGTTGGCGGTTCTCGCCTCGCCTCACCACGGCTCCTCGGATTGCGTCCACTTCTGGTGCTGGATGGAGCGCATCGGCTCTTTTCAGGTCGAGATGGCGACCATATGTGCTTTTCGATGCGAATACTTTCCTGCAGAAGCGGCACTCGAAAGCTGGCGACTCGGTTGTCTCCATCTACTGATAGTGTATCTGAGAAGGTGCAGGCCGAACTCTGCGACCCCACAAACACACTACTTGTTACCAGTTCTACGATCGACCGTCCGCTGCAAACGAAACCATATTCAATTCAGTCTAACATTTGTCGGTTCGCTATAGACATTCACCCTAGAGCGCCATGTTGGCCACGATGTCACGCAACGAAGACACATAGGTGTTGTTGATGAGGTGGTCGTTGCCCGAAACAACCTTCAAGATGAGCTCGTTCAAGTCGGCCGACCCAAGAATGTCCACGTGCTCCGCAGTCTTGGCGCCTCCTCTGATGTCGAATCTGTCTGGCTCGTGCTTCATCTCCACCACCTTCACCTCAATGTTGGCAGGGTTGTACCTCGAGTTCTCTTTCTGCCACTCATGGCAGATCGTGTGTGTCATCAACGACACGGTACCGTCTCCATCTCCGAAGAAAACAGGGTTGGCGCTCTCTGTATCAATGACAAATGGCAACCCGGAGTTGGTGTCGTCTTCCTTGTAGGTGTACGCTCTTTCAGTTGGGTTACCCACACCGTAGAAGCAGAAAATCTTCATGTCTGGCGCTCTGGGGAGCTCAATCTCTAATGGGTTCGACCACTTAGAGTGGTCGTGGTTGTTGATTGCAAGCTGTTCCGCTGTCTTGGAAATGCCGTACGAGTACTGCTCCCTGACCCTCTTCGAAAACCATTCTGGTGCTCTATCCAAGAGCACATCAATACTCTGTGCCATGGTAAAATCTTTCTGGGTCTCCTCGATGTCGGTAATGGCGGCAGCATTGCTCTTGCTAGCGTGGTAACGGAAAAATGGGCCAAACGTCTCATTTTTGGAACCACCTAACGACACTTCAGATACTTCAGTTAAAAGCTCGTTGGTGGGGTCATCGGGCGATGAGGTGAGGTTCCCCCAGATAATATCTCCACCCTTAGGGATCATCGAGGGCACTCCTCCAAAAGTGCGAAGCATGTCAACTCTCTCCTTCTTCGAAAAGAACTTTTCCAATCCGTAAACTGCCAACTGGTTCAACTGCACAGTATCCTTCATCTCTCCTGAAAGCAACGCTGGAATTGCCTTGGGGGCACCCAACAACGAGCCACTAATGTTGATGTACCCGGCCAAGTACTTGTTGCACCAGTCAGGGCCGCCATTGCCGTACAGCTCGCCATTGGCCTCGACCCACTTCATGAAGTACAAAATCAACTGCGAGCCCATCGAGTGGCCGATCAAGTATGTCTTCTCGCCGTTCAAGCGGTAATTTGTCTCAATCAGCGCCTTCAACTTGGAGAAATAACCATCACGTTTCTCCAAGTCGAGGTACGCCAATCTCCAGTCGTACGCTGCGCTGATCATGTTATTTGGGCCATAGCCGATGACTGCCAAGTTCTGCAAGATCTTATTCCAGATCCAGTAGCCTGCAACAAAGAAGTCCGCCGCATCAAAACCCAGTGACGCCCGGAGCTTGATTCCTGGAGGATCCAACCCGGTTTCTGGGTCGAGCTTGATGTGCTTGAGCCAGCAAGTCTTATCCAATACCATGGTGCGCAACATGTAGTACGAGCCCCACAATCTCTTACGGAAGTGGGCAGTGGAAGGACACTCGCCGTCTTCACTGAGTCCCCATGACTCGATTCCCGTTGAAATCACTCCCGGCACCATCACCACGTTGTGTTTCTCGGTGATGTTGTACATCTTGGCCATTCTGCGGCCCACGGAAAACGACTCGGCCGACCCGTGGAGTTCGTTCTTGGTGCTCGTGTCAGAGTCGAGCATCTGTTGCAATCCCTGAGGCATGGCGCCCTTCCAGTCTTCCAAGAGAGCGTTGATGGAGTCGAAGTTGATCAAGCGGTCCAACTCGGACTTGATGTCATCTGAAGACATCGCCGTGATCACGATAGTGGCCAAAAGCCCAATCACCGCACCGAGCACAAACGTGGCTCTTCGGGTCTGGTACAACTTCCGCTGGAGCTCCAGCTTCTTCTTGGCTTGCTTGTGTCTCGAGTGGTTGGAGTGGTTGCGGGTCAACTGAGGTGGCGTGTCGGGTTCCGAATTGCCGGTTTCATGGTCAATTGGCACGTCAGTGATCTTCTCGTCGTCTGACTTCCGCGTCTTCCGATTGTGTATTTCGGAGCTGGACATGGTGGGCCGGGTTGGGGTACGTGTTCTTGGTTGTCCTATCGTATATCAAGCAGGGTGCGCGGTTTCATGTGTCTTGGGTTGCGGAAACTTTAAGAGTGATAGTGTACAGAACGCATCGGCTCGGAAGCAAGAGAACAAAGCGGGAGGGGCGAGCAAGTTGACACATAGCGATGGGAGCTGCATTTGGGTATTTCAAAACTGCTCGGATACCGAGCTCGAGCATGCTCTAGGTAATAACTTAGGGTGCGACAGTGCCCATGAATGTTGCCTCACGTAGTGACCACATTGGCAACCTACCGATGCGCCGCTAGAGCGCATCCATGGTGAAGTCGTACTCGATCCCCGGCGTCACGCTTGCGATGAACTTCAAGAAAATCACAAGGTACTGGTCGACCCGGATGCCGTCCTCGTCCGGCGAGTCCTGCAAGTCCAACTTCTCCAAGTCAGACGTCAAGTCTGTGACCGCAGCCTTGGCCCTTGCGTGCTTCATGAACACCTTCATGACCGACGAGTGCTTGCATGGGTGGATCGACACCGATGTTGTGTTGTACGACATGGGCAAGTTCTCGATGGTGGCGGTTTTGTCCTTGTAGTCGCCCAGGATATCCTCGTACATCTGGCTGGGCAAGAGCGGGATCCCGTTGGCAGAAAACCCAACAAGATACATTTTGGGAACACGGTAAGACGTCAGGTATGAGATGTAGAGGTCGTACTTCCGGAGCGACAGCTCGTTGGACTCGATGTGGGTGAATTCGTCGAGGTCATCTTCGGCAACTTCGTCCTCGACGTTTTCGTCGATCAAGTCATCCAAGTCCTGCTGGCACTCCTGCTGCTGCTGCTGTTGCTTCAACACATTGACCGCCGCCGTGTTGAGCCGCGGTACCCACTCGCTATCACTATCGGGATCTTGATTCTCCTCGCTCAGTTCCACCGCCTCTGGCAAGTAGGATGCGACCCTTTGGTACGAGGGGACGTGTCTGGTGATAAGAAACTGCTTGTCGGCGGGCAAAAACTTCTTCTGCAAGCTGGCAGGGCAGGTCCCCCATTTCCAGGTGGGAAACTTGTACACCAAGTAGTCGCCAGCCTTGACGAACTCTTCCGGGGAGATTTCGCCGGTTTTGCGGAAGTTGGACTCGTTGTTGATTGGGGTTAGGTACTCCCTCAACGAAGAGAGCTTGCTTCGGAAGCTCATGGCGGAGTGGTTTGGGGTCGATAAGAGTGACTGGTTCTTATCACGAAACGTACTGCAGGAAGACGCCAGGGAGTGTGGATGCTTGTCCAGAGGCAAGAACAGCACTGAGGCCAAAGTCAGAATACAAAAAAAATGCGAAAAACAAAAATGGAACGCAATGAGAAGGGTAAGAGGCTGGGAATTCAATAGAAAAGTTTGTTTGTCAGCAATTGGAACAGTTGTAAACTCTCTTGTGACAATGTTGTAAGTCACTGGATGCGAAAACACCAATGGCTCATCCAAAGGGCTGAACAGAAAAGGCTGAACAGAAAAGGCTGAGCGGAAATTCTAGAACAAGATTAACACAAAACAAAGTAGCCATAAATAGGTAGATCTCGTATCCACACGACCTTGAATGATGTGAATGGTGTCAATGCATATATCCATTACTTGTTATGGTTTCGCCGAGGGCGAGCGCGAATATTTGGTTTTACCATGGATTTACCAAGAACGGACAAAAGTGCAACATGAAATACGAGACTAAAAAATCGGGATTTTCAAGCACCGCCTCAAAACCCGGCAAACAGGCGCAGTAGAGCAATGTCCTACTATTGGAGCCACACATAGCTCCGAAAAGGGCCATTCAATAGCACTTTGGTCGATTGATGGCTTCGTCGAACAAGGATAGGAGCAAACACCGCGTGCAGGAACAAACACCAGCGCCCTCTGAACACCGAGCGTGGGGAAAAAGAAAAACACGACGCCTCCCAATTCACTCTTGACACTCGCTTAGGTGGCCGCAGGCGTGGCTGCCTTAGTCCGTGCACGTGACCGCCAAACAGACAGCAACCCTGACGGGCACGGTGGTTTCTTAGTCCACCCCAAAACGTTAGCTCTACAAACAAGAAAAGGCACACCGAACAAAAGCTGGTGCCGCGCAGCGGGTGGTCACGCTATTCTAGGTCGATTCGCTCCGCGCACCAAAAGTCCACCGCCCGATTCCTGTTTGCAGCTGGCGCCCGCAGGAATACGACCTGCAACCCACTAGTCATGGGCGAAACGAGGCCCCAATTGGCGAGTGCAGATCGCGCGGCGAGATGTGGTAGTGGCCGTGCAGCCAGATTTCGCGGCGAGGCAGAGCCAGCTGCGGTTTGGGCCAATGGCGGGCCCATGTGTAGTCGCTTCTTTCACCGGGCCATCGTGCATTAGAGTTGGTCTCGCATGGCAGGTGCAGTGCGCACCGGTGGAAAATAGAGACCATGGCCAGCGAGCACAACCGTAGCGAAGCCAGCAAGAAGAACCAGGCGAGTAAATGGGAAACCGAAATGTGAGCCTAACGCTGTGGATGTGTACGTTTGGGTTGTTTTTGGGTGTTTTTGCCTGGTGTTTCGCACCACTATTGTCTCCCCTGATCCAAGACACCTGGAGGGTGCTCGCTCGGGTCCTGCCTGAAGTGCGGTGTAAACAGAGTGCGGTGCAGGCCAAAATAAACAGACACGCTGGTGCTCATACCCGAGAGTCGTAGTCCACGCACGCCATTTCTTATTTTGTAGAATCTCCATCTGTTTTGATTTGGCATTGTTTGGGCTCTGTTTACCAGACACGTCGCGATCGATCTCTCTCTATATGGCTCCCCGGTGCTGCTGTTGTCTGTTCCACCACAACCTTCCCCAACCAAACTTCCCTGTTCTCAGTCGTCAACCCTTCCACAATCCCACCAGGAGTATTGGATCCCACCACCACTAGAGACACCTCGTCCTTCACTGCCTCGCGTGTCTTTTGCTCGACTGTTCCCATCTACACCCACCCACATACTCCACATGCCAGTGTCGTCCACGCCTTCCAAGAGGGTAGCTTTGGCGCCCCTCAGCGTTAACGTCAACTCTCCCCTTGTGAAGCGCCAAAAACTGTTTGGCCCCGCGTCGTTGCCCTTGACGCCGTCGCTCACCCCTAAATTGGGGTTGGTCAAGTCCAACAGCGTGATTGTGCCACTGACCACGTCGCTTGCTCCTCGCACCCTGGAGAGTTTCTCCGACTACAAAATCACCAATAGCCGCAACGTCAAGGCGGATTTGGCCGCCACAAAGTTGAAGCTCCGCTTGCAGCTCGCGTTCTATAAGCTCAAGCTGAAGCGTGACAACATGGTGGCATCGTGCCCCACCATCCGCGTGACGAAAGCACCAGCTCCCAAACCAAGAACGTTTCACGGGTCTGCCAACGTGAACTTGCAGCGGCCAAAACTGACTAATCGCCCTTCTCTCAGTTCTGTTGCTGCCCAGAAAACAGGCGCGTCTGCTTCGGGGAACTTGCGCTTGTACCACATCAAGCAGCTGTCGTCGTTCCACAACGTGCACTCGCAACGACTTCCGCTTTCTGCTCAGCGTCTTCCTCCCGTGCACAAGATCTTGAAAACTCCCATCAAAACCACCACGCGTACGTTGATGTACAACAGTATGACGTCGAACTTGAACTCCAACGGGAACTCCAACAGCGACGAGACCATCGATGAAACTGCCGACGACACACAGGTGGATTTGCGCAAACGAGACGACATCTTGGGGTCGTCGCCCTTGCGGTGTAACAGCTTCGGCACACCCAACAGCTTCTCCGTGGCCAAGTCATTGTTGCAACTTGGCCTGGGCTACTACTAGCCTACACACTGCGCATTTATAATTGTTGTCATGACCGGGCGGTGCCCACCCTGTAAAATTACATAGACGAAAGCATTGCATAAAGAAACAAGGTTTGGGTAGATCAAGGTTAAGACGGGTGCGGGTGGCCGCGTCGCTTAGCGTGACTGGCACCTCTCTTATCCGGACACGGAGTTGGGGTGTTTAACCGGGGCGCCCGCAGGATAAAGTTCACAACTGAAGAGCTCCGTTGCATACGGACATAGTAAGTAGTCTTTGAGCTTAATTTGGAGCTGATTAGAAAGGTAATGGGGGGCCGTTTTGCAATTAGCACACGGTGTGTTTAGACACTTGTTACATACAGGACGTGAATATGTGACAATTGACTTGACAATCCGTTGATTGATGATGACGTCAAATGAGAGAAGTGGATGCTATGGCAAAAGAAGTTGAAAATGAAAAGCACAAAAAAATTCACCTGGTCTGCGCCTCACACCTAAATCCCAGAGTTCCTGCTGCCACCACAGTGTGGTTCGCATCCACAGTCATGTCACGTTAACATGTGCCATCAGCAAAGCCAGTTACTGTGGTGGCAGCGATCCGGTGGGAAGTTAGCAAAGTCGGCAACCCAAAATTTGCTCTTAGGTGTGGAGTCAGGGGGCCCCCATTGAGTAGGTGGCGAGAAGTATTTAAGACCCGCACAATCCTCACGCACTTAGTAATCATTGCGGGGCACGCGGAAATACATAACTCCACTAATTCCGGCACTACACTACTTCAGTGTGCAATTGACCTCCCTTTATCAGTCATTGTCTGACCTACCTTAGTCTAGAGCTTACTTACTTCCCTCACCTTCTTAATTGACTACTCAATTGACCAATGTCTCTCTCTGGCAAATCGTTCAAGTTGTCCAATGGAAACTCCATTCCTGCCGTCGGCTACGGCACAGGCACTAAGTGGTTCAAGTTGGGCCGTGACGAGATCGACACCTCGTTGGTGCAGACGTTGAAATTGGCGTTGTCCAAGGGATTTGTGCACATTGACGGCGCCGAGGTGTACAACACTGACCAGGAGATCGGCCAGGCCCTTGAGGGCCAGGACCGCAAGAAATTGTTCTTGACCGACAAGTTTTTCGCTGGCGACGGCACATTTCAGCGCAGGTCGTCCCATGGGCTGCCCTACGAGTCGTTGAAGTGGCATTTGGCGAACCAGTTGAAGACAGACTACGTGGACTTGTACTTGCTCCACTCTCCGTTCATCAAGAAGGAGTCCCACGGATACAGCTTGCAGGAGGCGTGGCAGTCTGCGGAAAAGGCTTACGAGGAGGGGTTGGCGAAAAACATTGGTGTTTCGAACTTCTCCGTGTACGACTTGAAGGAGATCTTGGCGATCGCCAAAGTCAAGCCCGTGGTGAACCAGATCGAGTTCAACCCATACTTGCAGGACCAGACCCCAGGGGTGGTGGAGTTCTCTCAGAAGAACGGCATTTTGATCGAGGCGTACAGTCCTTTGGGCCCAATCACGAAGGGCGAGCCCGGAGAACTCACCAAGTACTTGGACACTTTGGCCTCCAAGTACAAGAAGTCGCCTGCGCAAGTGTTGTTGAGGTGGACGATCGAAAGAGGGGTGTTGCCGGTCACCACCTCAGCCAAGGAGGAGAGAATTGTTCAGTACGTCGATCTCTTTGATTTTGAGTTGGCCTCCGATGAGGTGGAGGAGATCACGTCGTTGGGTAAGAAGCACCCAGTGTTGAGACAATACTGGAAGAACGAATACTCCAAGTACAACTAGATATTTGAGACTGGAAATGTTACAGACTTAAGTCTTTTAATCGTGGCCTCGTGTAGTGTGGACGCTAGTTAAATTATGCCACCAGGGCCAATGACTCCGCCAAGTCACACACTTTCTTGATGTGGGTATTGAACGCATCGTACTTGGCCACGTCCTCGCCGAAATCCACGATGTTGTCAATCTGGTCAATTTTCGTACCTGCTGGGAAGATCTTGCCGTTGATCATCCTACTGACAACATCCTCCACATCCACGGAGTTGACCTCCTGAGATACAGTATTCAGTGTGTTCAACGCGGCAGTGTTGAGCAAGAGTTTCTGCGCTCTCGACAAGCCTATGCTCTTGAAGTATCTTGGGAGCTTCTCCAAGTTCACCTCCACGAAATTCAGCAAGAATTGGTGGCTGTGGATCCTGTAAATGGCAGCAAACTGCGGAGAGACCGAGAGCAAGTGCTCGATGAACTCGGCATACACGCTAAGCGGTAACAAAGCACCCGACTCATGTGCCGAGACGAAACGGCCAATGGCAGGATCGAAACTCTGTGAAAACACGTTCTCCTCGGTCAAGTACTTGTGGATGTTGTTCTTGCGGAAATCTGCCCCACAGAGGAGGTAGTACACGAGCACCTGGAGTCTGATGGCGTCCAGCACGTACTCGATGTTTTCGCCGCCAGCCAAGAAGTTGAGTTTCTTGCTCACCAACTCGACCAACCGCAATTCCTTCACGTCCTCGGCTAGTAGGTACTGGTAGTCCGTGGCCAAGTCTAGGTACTTGAGTCTTATACCGCCACCGATATCGTTTGTGAAAGCGGTGGGTTTGGCTAGATGAGCCAACAGTTTGACGAGAGCCTCAGCCTTGCGGTGGTCGATGGTCTCGGCGTATATGAGGTTTTCAAGGTGGAAAACATCCGATGCAGCCTCAACACTCAGTGAGTACGCTGGATTTGCCCTTAGCTGATCTAGAAGCTCGAGCTGAGCAGATTGCGACAACAACGGCGAAAGAAACGCACCATGGAGCCGAGCTAAAATGGGTAGCAGCAGATCTGCTTGGTGCCAGTTCGTCATCAAGGGAGTAGTAATGTGTGATTAGGTGAAAGGGTACGCGCCTGTATGTGGATATCCACCATACTCTGCCACGGAGAAGTCACGGCAATAAAGATGCCAAGAGGACTGCTCAAAACACAAGTGGGGACCATACGAGCACTTCAGGGACGATTTGACCAACCAATGAATCGGACTTCCTATGATTCCCGGTGGTGTTGTGAACGACGGAATCTCAACGGAAAGTTGCAAACAGCCACCAACCAACGGGCATCGAGTTAAGCAACAGCCACTCGGTCAGCCAGACCAAGGTGCATGGCCAGAAAAAATTCCGTCTTACCCCTTCCCAAATTCCGGCCCCGGTGCCACACCCAACCACTAGATCCACCCGAACCCGCTGCCTCGTATAGGCGCGTCGTATACTGCGTGGAAAACATAAATAGGCATCTGCTACTTCTTCTTCCCCACCCCAGCACCAAATGTGGTTCAAGTTCGTTGCCATTACCGTGGCGATTTTCGCCGTGCTCGAGGCCAGTTTCCAGACGTGGCTCCCTTCGCGCTTTGTGTTCGACAAGGTGCTTTTGCAAGAATTGGTCCGGGAAACTTTGGCGGACCACCCGGACGGAAATGCCACCGCCATCATGGTTGATTTGGCCCCCAAGATCTCCAAGGCGTACCCGGGGCTCATCAACGAGTTCAACCAGGACGACTGGATCTACAACAACGCCGGCGGCGCCATGGGCTCCATGTTTATCTTGCACGCTTCGATCTCGGAGTACTTGATTTTCTTCGGGTCGGCCGTCGGCACCGAGGGCCACACCGGTGTCCACTATGCTGACGACTACTTCACCATTCTCACCGGAAAGGAGTTGTCGGCGCCTCCCAACGCAGTGGTGCCCGAGGTTTACTTGCCTGGAGACCAGCACCACTTGGTTAGAGGACATGTCAAGCAGTACGCCATGCCCAGCGGGTCGTTTGCGCTTGAGTTGGCGCAAGGATGGATTCCTGTGATGTTGCCATTTGGGTTTGTGTCGTTTGCGTCGCTGACGTTGGACTTCTACTCGTTTGGCCGCACCTGCTGGTTTACTGGGAAGGACATGCTCTACCACTTGGCGCGCGGCAAGTTGTAAATAGACATAGAAGCGCGCACAACAGAATGGTGAATGTAGACAGTAGAATGAGGAATGCAAGAAAATAAACAGGCGGAGGAAGCGAGGAAATCAAGAATGGGGAAACTGAAGAAAGTGAAGAAAGAGAACGCAAAAGAAGTAGAAATCAAAAAATGCCACGAGTTCGAAGTGCCTCAGCAAACTGAAAAATTCACGAAGTGCAGCATGCGTGGGTCGCCGCGCTCGACATTAAAGACAGTTACCTCATACGGCCGCGCAGCATGCATGGCGCACACCCACAGATCTCGACGAATTCCGTGTCAGCAAAAAAACACACCAAATCAGGCCATCCACTATAGGCAAAAACCACTGAGGACCTTCCAGGGGCCCCAGCGACGGATCAATTTGCCAATCGCATCGACACACCCTGGGATCTGCCGTTATCTGCCCGTTGCACCTCTCACGTGTGGCGGACTTTTATTCCCAATTCGCACCGATCGGGAGTGCAGCCAAAAACGCTATCACTGATAGCCTCATGTGGGCACCGACACCCCCGGTCAGTTTTTTCTCTCAACAACTACACTTTTCACCTCATGTCCAAACGTGTAAACGAGCAGACCTCGTTATTGCCCACGCGTTCGGCGGTATCCGCCCGTGCACTCGAGGAATCCGATGTTGACGACTCGGAGATCGTGGCCTACGTCCAGCTGAGAAGAGCGTCGATCATTTCGGCGGGTACCGACAAGATCCCTTCGCTGTTCCAGCTCTCCACCAAGATCTCGAGAACCAGCTTGGACCCACACACGCTCCTGGCCGTTCGGTCCAACGCGTCCACCATCAACGAGGTTTTGTCGGTCCACTCGAACTCGATCTTGGGCGAGCCTGACACAAACCTCAAGACCGAGGCCAAGGTGTTGATGCGCTACTCGATCCCGTTGGTTATCACGTTCTTGTTGCAGTACTCGCTTACTGTGGCGTCTGTGTTCTCTGTGGGCCGTTTGGGGTCGACAGAATTGGCCGCTGTGTCGTTGTCCTCGATGACCGCCAATATCAGTGGGTACGCCATTATCCAAGGTGTGTCGACATGCTTGGACACCTTGTGTGCTCAGGCGTTCGGAAGGAAAGACTACAACACGGTCGGGTTGCACTTTGTCCGCTGCACGTACTTGCTTCTTCTCTTGTATGTGCCAATGCTTATCTTGTGGGTGTTTCTTTCGGAACCCATCTTGCTTTTGTTGGTGGGCAGCGACAAGAGCGATTTGGTCAAGTTGGCCAGCCGCTACTTGCAAGTGTTGGCGTTTGGGTTGCCCGGGTTCTTGGTGTTTGAGAACTTGAAGCACTTCTTGCAGTCGCAAGGTATCTTCCACGCATCCACGTACGTGCTTGTCTTTTGCGCTCCATTGAACGCGCTTTTGAACTACGTGTTGGTGTGGGACAAGCACATTGGCTTGGGGTTTTTGGGTGCTCCGTTGTCGGTGGTGATCACAGACTGGGTCATGTGCTTGATGTTGTTGGCTTACACTCTTTACGTGGACGGCTACCAGTGCTTGCCCAAACAATCCTTGTACCACAAGAGCTACTTCACCAACTGGAAGAAGATGATCAACTTGTCGATCCCAGGAGTGCTTATGGTCGAGGCAGAGTGGCTAGCATTTGAGATCATCACTTTCACTGCCTCGACTTTCGGAACGGAGGTGTTGGCCGCCCAGTCGATTGTGTCGACCACCTGCGTGTTGCTCTACCAAATTCCGTTTGCCTTCTCGATCGCAGCCTCTACAAGAATAGCGTGGTACATTGGTGCAGCTTCGAAGAAGGCATCCTTGATGGCAACGCAAGCTGCAATGTACACCGCCCTCGTGTTTGGAGCTTTGAACGGCTCGATTCTTTTCACGTTCAGAAGGTTCTTTGCTTCTTTGTACACTGACGACCAGACTGTGTTGGATATCGCCGACAAAGTTCTCATTGTCGGAGCCATTTACCAGATCAATGACTTCTTATCGTGTCTCTCGGGCGGAATTTTGAGAGGACAAGGCAGACAAAAGATCGGAGGGATTTTGAATTTGGTGTCGTACTACTTGATTGCATTGCCATTTGCGTTCCTCTTGGCTTTCAAGTTCAAATTGGAGTTGGTCGGGTTGTGGATCGGCATGATCACTGCGCTTTTCTTTGTGTCGATGTCTCAGACGTATTTCGTGGTCACCAGTGACTGGGACTACATCATTAAGGAGTGCATCAACGAGGGCATTTTGGAGGAGGGAAACTTGAACATTGATGCCCACTCGAGTGTCCCAGCGATGCTGTCGAACCATTTGGTGTGAGGGGGGTAGAAGTGACTTAATGCCGAATGGATAACATTAGTCCGATTCGATACCAGGACAAGCAACTGAAAGGAGCATAATCCGCATTTATCTGATTCAGCACGCTTCTGGACGAAATTCAGGGCGGCGTGGCGTCGCAATTTGAAGCTTATGCGGTGGTCCGCCTCCAAAGGGCTTTCCTGAATTTAACGCATCTCTGATGATCACTCGCATAAGGGTGTATTGTGTGAGTCAAATAGGGCCAATTATTGAGAGCTTCTCGCAATTTCTTCATGTACCGTCAATCGTCGGTACCCAGTACGAGATTAATTTTGCCCTGTAGGGATCCATTGTAGGGGCCTACAAGCATGGCGGCAGTCTTCCAATAGCGCATTGCTTCGGAGGTCTCTCGCATGAGATCGCGTGGGCAACCGTGGGGAGAAAGATTCACCTCAGGGATGGAACCATGTCACCAAATTGTAAGGTCAAATTGCCAGATTCCCCTCTTACGAAACGCTCAATGAGGTCGAGATCACCGCGCCATTAAAACCCAGGGTTTCGCTTATTGGCGAGCTGCGGCCCCCTTTATCCCTAAGCAGCACGGCGGGCTATAGTTTCGAAGACTTTGGTTCTTTGCGGGCCCCAAATTTCTTTTTTTGCTAATGTAGGTTTCGTATTTCTCCAGTTGTGGCCGCCATGCTCGCCAATCGAGCGAGCGAAAACGTTGTGCGGCTTGGCCGCGAACTTCAGGTCCGGGTCCATTGAGCCCCACAAATGCCGTGAGTCAACCAAGAGGCAATACCATCGGTTTTTCAGATCGGAATAAGCATTCTGATCTGACAAAAAAAAAGGAAGAAGCGTATCTTGCGAAGTTTGACCGTCGAGCAGGTTCTATCGTAGGTGGCCCGCCCCTATTTTAAAGCCTGGCGCATATAGCGCAGCAAGCCTAATCCAATGACATCAAGCGAAATTAGCCGCGCAGGCACCTCATTTGCGAATAGGTCCTGGATCTCAGCCAGCACTGTCGCTTACGACCATGCAAGACCACGAGAACAAAGAAATGTGGGTGGTCCGCCGAGAATAGTTGAGCAAGGCGAAGTGAATGCGTGGGTGAGGGGGCCCAATGGGAGTAAAGACCGGAGGTAGGTTACGAATGCAGTTAACCAGGCAACAGCGACGCAGCAGAAGTGGACATAAGCACCAGTCGACAAAGGTAGCACAGCAGGCATTGGAGAACAAGGGTAACAGGGTCACCAGCACCAGTGGAACTAAAAAGTGGTCTAGTGAGCAGAGGATCAGGCAGTGGGATACATGAATAGCGAGTGGGATACATATATAGTGAGTGGCATGAATAGTGAGTGGCATGAATGAGTGGGCGCGCACACGAGAATGGGCCCGAGAATTTTGGCTGGGGCCACTCACGAGATCACGCTCACAGAGTTGAAGGGTCGGTCACCCGCTTATGATCTGGCAGGTTTCGTGATCTCCCCAGGATTTCTGCCCGTAGCCGCCATCTTGTTTCCATTCCATGTAGAAGGTATGTGGAGAGATATCTCGACAACATGGTCAGTTCCTGCATTGCAGTTAGCCGGCACTACAGGCTTACCTCCGCCGCACACCGTAGCGAGCCGCCGTCAGTGGAAGCCCGCGGCCACTAACTAAAGGTGCCAGCTGGCTCTCCATCACAAATGTCGAAAACAATAACACCAATTTAGTCTTGCAGAACTAAACAAATACCTGTGGTGTGGTGCGGTGCGGAATGCTTCGAGAGAATGCTAAATTCCCACCGCACGATGCGCAGCTTGGGCCCAAAAGAGAGTTGCGAGCACGCAGGACACAGCGGCGTGTGGGGCGGCCATCCAGGCCTGGACTGAGTTGCGAGCGCGGCCGCCGGCCCGGCGAACAAACTGTGAAATTTCGCCTCGAGAATTTTTCCTGCGGCACCACGGGGATTGCGGGCATCCCCGACGGCGTTGTGGAAGGAATTGTGCTCTATAATGCGATTATTGGTGATGGGTCCACCAGACGACGCACTCTCGGGCAGACCAGCCCGTAGCCTCGGCTAGTGCTCGTTTAAGAGATGGCGCATAACCCATGCAGAGGTGCAGCCATGCCCTGTGTCATCTCGACTAGTTCCGGCACAAGGGGCCCATGCTCCCCTTTTTCTGATGGATTGTGCGTTGGAGGACGGCCATGCAGCGTGTTTTTATTTGTCTCATGCTGGCGGAGACTTTTTTTTTTTTTTCCAATTTTTTTTTCAGTTAGCCTGCTTTGCCGTGTGCGTTCCTGGCCTCCCTCATCAGGTGCTCTGCTTATAAACTCCGCCGCTGCCAGCACCCTCAGCGCCCAGTGCGACACTTCTCCGGCCCCCATTTCTTCCCTCTTCCAATGTGCGACACCGTTTACGGCACCTTCAGGAACGACCACGTATCCATCCGCCAGTACAAGTACCCGCACCGCTTGCACAAGGCCGAGGTCAGGACCCACGAGATGACCATCCACGAGTACGCCCCCGAGATTCTCGCCACAATGGCCGCTGTGCTGGAAGCAGCGGCCGCCAACATGAAACTTTACGCCAACCAACCGTACGTGAGCGCGGCGGTGCGGTACAAGTTGGTGGATTTCTTGCTCAAGATGCTGGTGCGGTTGAAATTGGTGCCGTTTGTTTTCTACCGCGCGGTGCGCATGTTCGACCGCTACTGCCTGAAGCGCATCGTGCTCTTGGACCAGGCCCAGCTCATCATCACCACATGCTTGTGGATCGCCGCCAAAGTCGTTGGCGGCAACAACCACTTCGCCAACTTGGCGTCGCAAAACAATAACGTCCACACCATCGCCGACTTGGGCTACGGGTCCGGCGCGCGCTTCAAAGGCCCCACCGAGCGGTACCGCCTCCCCAAGTTGGCCGAGCTCATCAAGCTCTGCGGCCTGCGGTGCAACTACGACGCCGCCATGTTCCGCCAAATGGAGCTCCACATCATGGATGCGTTGGACTGGCGCGTCAACGACCCGGGCATCGACGAGTTCATGGTGTACTCGCACGAGTTCAAAATCACCTCCGACGACCCCATGGAGGCCAAGCTCCGCGAGTTTTTCTACATGAAGGAGTTTGCCGCCAACGCCTCGTGCTACTCGTACGAGCTCGTGGGCTACTCGCCGTTGCAGGTGCTGAAGGTGGTGGTGGACTTGATCAACGACACCTTTCTGTTGCACGAGAGCGACGTGCGCCACCAGACGCTCAACCAGGCCATGTTGGACGACGAGGCGGTGGTGGACTTTCGGGCCTACCGCGACATCCGCCGCCACTTGGTGCTGGCGATCGCGCGCGCGCCGCTGTACCTCTTGCAGTTGTTCGACCTGCGCGGGCCTCACCTGTTCCACCTGCTCGTGGCGGCCACCTACCGCCCTGCCGCCAACTACCCGGTGTCGTTGGCGCTGGAGCCGCTGTCGACGTCGAGCTCGGTGTTCTCCGAGTACCCCTCCAACTACAGCTACGCGTCGCCGGCGCCGTCGGTCCACGACCCCGAGTACCGAGAAAAACCGCTCGAGTCGCGGGCGCCCTTTTTGCCGCATTCCTCCAACCAGACCCTGTCGCAGAGCAGTGGTCTGGCCATCCCCACTTACGACCCGCCGCTATGTCCGCATGCGTGCCTGAGCTACCCGCGCAACAATGGCAGCACCTCGAGTTTCCGCTCGGCGTCGTCAAAAGACCACGACGTGTTTGACTACACCCCGGCCCGCTACGGCCTCTGCACGCCCATGAGCGTGGACGACGAGGTCAAGCCGGTGCCGGAGATGAAGCGGCGTGCGTTGTGAGTGGCCCTCCCATCTAATTCATCGAAAACGTTCACTTCTGGGGCCCCGATTTCCCAATCGCCCCGCTGCATAAATACATAATAGCACTACCCTAATGGCCCGACTGTAGCGTGGCGATCGCACTTGTTAGTGCCGATCGCGATTGTGCGACCGCTAACAAGTGCGATCGCGATTGTGCGACCGCCAATGGCAATTGTGAGACTGCCAGTCGCGATTGTATGACCGCCAATCGCGATTGTATGACCGCCAACGGCGATTGTGAGACTGCCAATCCCGATTATTGGGACTGCCAATCCCGATTGTAAGACCGCCGATCCCGGCCGCAAGACTGCCAATCCCGAGTAATGCCAATCCCGTTTAGAATGGCTTGTTTGCTGGCACCCGTCAGGTTTCACAGTTACGGTTTGTGCGTCGGCGCAGACGGTTAAGCGAGACCCGACCTCGACGCACCCGCACGATAGCCGTTGGATGCGTTGGGCAAGATCTTGCCTCAAACGGCCGCCTAGTGTTTTGGCGTGCACCAGTTGAGCAACCGATTATTTTTTTCCGTTTGGGGTTTTGGGTGGTGGTCCTGTTTGGGTATCATGTTTAGACGGAGGCTGCGGCGACGTGCGTCACAATATCGCACAGTGCTCGAGGTTGACGCGGGCGCCCCCACCACAGGGCAACTCTAGCCTGGGGCTAAAACGATGCGCCGTTTTGACTTTTTCGGTTTTGTGCCTTTTCCAACCCACATTTTTTTCAGACAATAACCGTTATTTTTTTTTCTTTCTTTTTTCTTTGTGCTTACCGTCTCCAAATTGCCTCGCACGAGCCTTCTATTTTTGTTTGCTCGTGTCGCCGTCTGTTTCTCGTACTTCGTTCCTTTCTCATCCGCAATCGCATCCTGCCTCCGCGCCATGCAAACCCCAATTGGCCCGCACTCGCGCCGTCACATTCCCAAGCGCATTTCCGCGGTTTTTGCGCTTGGTATGGCCCCGATAAGCTCGTGATGGTTCACTGTTTTTCAACGCGTGAATGCAAGGTGGCATTATCACCAACGGCCGCTGGTGGTTGCCCGAATGTGCATCGAAATCGACTAAAATTGCATATTTGTAGCGCGAGCCACCATTCCGTTAACAGTGGAATGTTGCACACCAGATCGCCAGAGATCACCCCATCGGGGTGCAATTTTCCAGTGGACCGACTTGCGAGCATTAGATCGGGAAAGTGACCACTGAGTTGAAAATGTGAAGATGCTCGGATCCTCAGACTCCTCACTACACCTCAATGGCACCTACTCTCAAGCTCGAAAGTTGATTTGCAACTCAGTCTCTGCTTTCTTTGCTGATACCCCACGAGTTCAGATTCTCGATTGCTGCTTCGTTTGAACGCACTTCATCGAGTTCAGATTCTCGATTGCTGCCTCGTTTGACCGCACTTGATCCATTTGTCTGAGCCATCAACATCTCAATGCCCTCATTCCTCAAACAGATCTCGACATTGGATCGGCCGTTCCGGATCGATTAGCCAATATGCCAACAAATGCTTGAACTCCCTTAGGCTTGCTACAATGGGTTAGGTCCGGGAAAAAAATGCAGTATTCATAGGGACAACAGGACACAATCACCCAACTAGTGTAATTGCTGGGTAGCATTTCTGCTCGTAGGTATTCTCCAACCAGATCCAGATGATCGATGCAGTAGAATGGGGCCTTCCTAGCCTGTGAGAAAGTGGGACGAGTTTCCTTTGAACACATCTACACTCGTGGCTAACAAAGAAACTTAGGGACAATCGCTACTTCTAGTCGTTTTAAATCACTTTCAAAGTTTCGGGAAACTAAACGTATTAGAACACGGCTGAGTAGGCGTTGGAATCGGGAAAGCAATACACAAGGATGTACGGGTGGGTGGAAGCTCCTGCACACATGCGTTCACTCGTGCGGCCTTACCATTTACTTTTTGTTCCCTCGCACTGGATGGTGTGCGGGAGCGAAAACCTCCTCCTTGCACAGCCTGCATTCGAGCGCGACTTTATTTTCTCATCTTTTTTTAAACCAACATCAGTTTACTAGGCTAGCTGGTCTTTACTATAGTTTCCTGTTTGATTTCCTGAGCGAGCGTATCAAAAGGTTTTCCTTGCCGTTCAAAAAAAGTTTACTTGGACGAAAACACACGCTCTTTACCTTCCGAATCAACAACCTCCCTGCGGCTAATCATCATTTCACAATGCTAGCAATCTCATATATTTTGTCGATGTTCTTGCTACACTTGGTCCACGGCTTCAGTATGGACGAGTTGGAAGG